>CABFVZ010000875.1:27748-101970 GCA_902151445.1 Timema monikensis | reverse complement strand
AAATATTGAGGGAAAACCCCCCTTCACCCCCCTCCCCCAAATATTGTGGGAAAACTTGTAAGTTTGGAATTTTGTGGAGAGACGGAGATTTGGAGTTGGGAAACTTTAGAATTACTTTCTACCACAGTACTTTATTCATGTAAGTTTTTTTTTATGGCTGACTTGTACAGTTGTACCATAGAGAAATGTGTTATCCCTTTCTCTATGGTTGTACAGCCATAACATTTCAAATTTCACAACTGTCAATCCCTACTCTTCAAAATTTCCAACTACATAACTCATCAAACATTGAAAGAAGATACCTTCGGTAGTAGATTGTATAGAAAGCTTAATTAATCAAGTAGGCTAGTAGCACTGCTGTTACTGCCTAATAGTTTTAAGGCTACTGCTACTACTAGACTAAGATATACTTTTAGCCTTAAGAAGGCTAGATAAGGTTTTAAGATGATCACTTGATAAAGCCTATAGTTTTTACGAGCCGAAACTTGCTAGTTTTCCTACACACAATTAAAGTGGATGTCAAAATAAATAACACGGGTAGCGAGAAAACTTAATCAATAACAACTTTAAAACTACATATTGCCTTAAAAACCTTGATTCATAAATTTAAGATTTCTTTTCTCGAAAATTCCAAGTTTAATTAATTTTATTCAATTCAAAGATATAATTTCATAACAGTCCCCCTCAATATTTCCTTTTGTTTGGTTAAAAAAAAATTAGTTATATATTAAATCGGTTTAAAAATTTGAATTTATGTGGTTATTAATTTTTTTCCCCCAAAAAATTATATAAAAAAAGATTATGTTTGGTACTTATTTATGGGTCATGCATGAATCTATTACAGAAATTCAAATTGAAACATTTACTATACAAATATTGAAACTTAGAGTGGTATTTTCTTATTGTCATGTCACATGTCACATCTAGAGGATAGGAAGGAGAGAGTAACGTTAAGAAAATGCACCCGCGTTCATTTTAAGATCTGAGTTGAAAAACTTAAGATACTCTTAGTGCATTCGGCCGAGATTCGAACTTTGATCGCCTCGTCGCTGACACTCCAGTACATTACAAGGTAAACAACCTATACCACGTGACCAATAACGTGCATATATATATATATATGAGGCCAGTCTGATGACCGATTAACCTATAAATTAGAAACAAAAATATGTTCGAACCAGAAAATTTATCAAAGTCTGGTTTTCTGCTTTCTTCATTTGACATGTTTAATTAAGGCAGACTTTTTTTTTTCATTGGCCTTAATTTTACTGTTTTCCCGTGAAGATTTTAGTAGGTTTTTCCATTGTGACCCGAATACACATGTATTTGTGATGAAAGGAACTCTATTTGAGAATGTTGCAATATAAGGGTTCGATATTATGTATTTAAAAAAAAAAGAAAAATTGACATTAGCTAAAATGTGTCTGGTTTCCTCACTAACTTACAGGGCCGGCCATTCAACCGGACTAACAACCTCTCTTATAGACCTACACATAACCGCCGAACCCATTAATTCAATAATTCATTCATTCATCTTTCTAATTTCTTACTATACCTTTTAGGTTATAATGCTCAAAATTATATAAAATATATATGTTTTAGCACCGTGCCTTACTACCCATTCGGGTTGTACGCCTATTTACTAATTACGCTACTGGGCTAGGAATGAGAACGTTTGAATTTGAAGAAATGTACCTGCATTCGTTTTGAGAGAGAGTGGGACACCATTTAAGATAAATCCATCCCCAGTATACCCGAACGGAATCGAACCATGATCTCCCTGTTATCGGCAATCTAGTCTATTGTGAGAGTAGCCTTATACCATGTGACAACTGAAGCGGGTAAGTAACAATAATTAATAAATATCATAATTACACAGCCTATTTTAACCATTCATGAATGTATGCTATACAAAATCCGACAAGTGGTTTTAAAACCCACATTTTTCCGGGTGGCCCAAGTCATTATATACACATTGCCATTATTGACGGGGGGTAGTGGTTCAAATCCTGTCTAGGTACATGTTTTTTTTATTTTCAAACGTTGGTATTTCCATCCACGTGACGCGGATAACTTCCTCTCCGCCAACCTCATCACTATGAAAAGAACAAATACACCCTTATTCCACTACATGTCTTTGCAGTTGTGGGTGAACATCCCCCCAGCCCACCCAAGACTATCCCCGCATTTGTGGGCGCGTGGTCTAAGTTGTCATTCTTTTTCGATATGATTAGCCTGTAACTGAAAAGTTGAGGTTTGAATCCCAGCTGGATGTACGAAGGTTTTTCCAAATATTGTCTCCCTCCACGTAGATGCGGGTAGATTCTCTTTAAATTCTACCTACCTTATCCCTACCCCATTAATGTATTTATTTTTGGATGACCTGGAAGGGTATGATATGGTGCACCCTTCTCTCCCACCAAAAAAACAGCAACAAACAAACACACGATATAAGTTTTTTTATTTTGAATTAAATTATGCTTTTTTTAAAGGATTAAAGTAAATGGTTAAACAAGTTAAATTGTTGTTCTTTTGTGTGTGTGTGTGTGTGTGTGTGTAAAAGGGGGAGGGGGGTAGGGTTGATAATATACAACGCTGAAATTCAAGTTAATTTATTTAGCTATGTTAATTACTTGTTGTGTACAGACTTGATCATAGAAGGTGAACGGCTTGGGGATTGATACATAAGGTAATTGTTTTTGCAGTTTTTATACCAACACTTTTTTTGATCAAAATAAATTCAATATTGCTTCAATAGAAACAGAGTTCAATTTTCTTCACATGCTGACCTCAACAGTGGTTGAATATCTTTCAAGAATGTCTCGGAATTTAATGACGATTTTTTTTCTCTTCATTAAAAAAAAGTTCGTCTCTTAATGCCATTATTCTCATGATAGATATTCAACATTTGTTGATATTATCACGTGAAGAAAATATAAACTCTTTGTTTTTTAATGGAGCAATGTTTTATTAATTTTGCCCAATAATATGTTTTTATAAAAACTGTAAAAGCACTGACCTTTACTCGTATCCCCAACTTTAATACAGGCAATAAAGATCTTTTTTCTTTAGCACCACGTCTTTACTACCTGTTGAGGTTATTCGCATCAAATCTCTGGTTGAATTTTTTTTTTTCAAGTACACATTTTATGACCCATACCTTATTTAGCATGAACCAGTTTCTGAAAATAGAATATTATGAGTAAGACACACGTCAGCTTTTATTTCAGTAGCGGTACATGTAATTTTCTTCACTCTAGCAGTTGAGTTGATTTACTATTGGGAAACCAGTTATAAACGTAAACGTGTTGTAAATTAGTTTTTTTTGTTTGCTTTGAATCTGCCATTATTACTTTTAAATTGTAAAAAAAATACATTGTCTTTTGTTTAAGCTTTACGATTTTACTTAGATACCGTACTGGTTTAACTATATCCACTTTTAACATTTCAGTAACTATTGCCTTTTAATTAAAACACATACAACATGAAATCCTTTTTTGGTGTGCTAAGCCTATTACTACCCATCCGGGCTCTCCGCATATCTACACCATTGAGTTAAGCTTGAGGAAGGTGTAATTTAGAAGAAATGTACCCACATTCACGTTAAAAAAAGAATCGGACACCATTTAATAAACTCTACCCTCAGTACTCCTGATCAGTATTCGAACCTTGATCTCTCAGTCACACGTGATCCGGTGACGTGACTTGACGTATGGACATACGAGAACAGTTGAATTAACTTTGTAATTTTCAGATATTGTCCATTTTACGGTGTTCCATTTCCTACTAAAGAGCTATGGACATTCGACCGTGATTCGAACCTCGATCTCCCCGTAATTGGTGGTCTTGTCTACTCAGAGAGTCACCCGCCTCGGTGGCGTAGTTAGCTAACGCGCTTGTTTCGTGTTGAGCTAAGCTGCTGAGGACAGGGAGACCTAGGTTCGAATCTTGGCCGGGTGAACTGGGAGTGGTATTTTATAAATGGTATCTCCCTTCTCTCTTCTCAAAAATGCAGGTTCACTTAATCTAAATTCAACCTTTCCAAATCATAACTCATTAGAGTAATTAGTACTTAAGCGTACAACCCGAACAGGTAGTAAATAGCGGTGCTAAATAAAAAATACCGAGAGCGTAGCACCTTGGACCACACGGCCACTGAAGCTGGTAACATCTTGTTACTCTTGGTTCACTTCAAATATAGATTTAAAAAAAGGTTAAACCATTAAAAAATATTCAAGTTTCAAAAATTAATTTATTTGTAGACAATCCTCAAATTAATTTTATTTTTTAAAATAAAAAATAATATATATTCTTATTTTTCATGAAAACCATTCTCAGATACCCATTTTCAACTAAATCTTTAAGATCATTTAAAAAAAATCATCAGTAAACTACCCTTAAGTCAATTTAGTTTATAAAAATCAACATTCTCTATTATTTATCCTTTAAAATAGTATACAAATACTAATTTTAAACAAAATTGTTATAGCTATTTTCAAAAATTTCAATTTTTTCAAAAATTTGAGTCATCACTGAACTATTAATTTTTTTTAAAGAAAATTATTTAATATGTAAAAATCTAACAGATACCCATTTTGAACCAAATCGTTACAGCAATTCCCCTAATATTCTAACTAAAAAACCCTAAGCAGAATTTTTCCCGAAAAATCATTTGTTATGTTAAACACTCCCTTTCCCCTGATATCATCTTCCAAACAAACTCCCTAGATACATCTTTGAAATATTAAGAATATTCGTAAACTACACATCAGTGAAATGCCCTATAAAAATGACTACCTCAAAACTAATCACACAGCTATTTGTAAGGTCAACACTTCCTATATATCAATTTTAAATAAAATCTTTAATCCCGAAGTAAAGTTCTATAAAATTTAAATACCAAGTTTAAATAAAATAAATCAAACCATTTTGGATTCGTAGATAGGGACAAACAGTATTGTAAAATCCAATTTTTTAGGTTCGGGTTCACATAAAACGTCAAGATTCATCATAATCTAGAGATGGATTTTTTCACGATTACAATACTTTCTCTTAATATGAGAACGTAAAAAGTAAGGCCTTAATAAACAATTAGTTACAATACTAAGTCTGCAATTATATTGTATTCAAAATTAATTTTGATCGGAAAGCACAAAGTATTGACAACTTTAATAAAGACGGATTTAAAAAGTATATATATAAGCTATATACATTTTTGTTTAGAGGCTGATCTAACCCGCCTCGGTGGAGTAGTTGGCTAACGCGCTTGTAATGTTGAGCTCGACCGCCGAGGACGGGGAGATCGAGGTTCGAATCTCGGTCGGGTGAACTGGGGTGGTTTTTCCTAAATTGTTTTTCACTCTCCCTTCACGCAAATTCGGGTTCACTTCCTCTAATTCAACCTTCCCAATTCCCAATCCATCAGCGTAATTAGTACTTAAAGCGTATAACCCGAACGGGTAGTAAGACGCGGTGCTAAGGAATAATAATAAAAATAGAGGCTGATCTATCAATGTTTCATCAGCTCAACTCCCTTCTTGCATCTGCGTTTGTGAGTGTTTGCGCGCGCGCAAGGTATGGGAGTAAAGGGGAAAAGAAAACACCTACGAAATGCCAGAAATGTTTGCACTGCATTCGTATTTGAATGATTACTCGAAATTTTCCACGGCGTCGATAGGAGACATAGCGACAAAGTTTCTTACTAATAGCTACATTAGGCCTATGTCTCTATTATGACAAAATGAAGATTTGTGTACAGTGCTTATCTGTAAAGCCATTCTAAAATGGTAAAAAACAAACAAAAATACAACAATAAAAAAACACAGCTGTTTCAATGCAGTTTTCATCCATAAATTATTTTGTATTCAACAATGTTCAGTATTAACGCTTGATATCCATTAATGTTTAATCAGTAATGATCACGTGCAATAGTGTTCGTGAACATTTACGATTTCTAGCCGACTGTATCACAGAGTTGATGAGCATGAGATGCATTCACCCAATATTGGATCGTAATCGTATGACTATGTAGCTGGTGAAACTATGGTAGAGGTTGTATACACACTACACAGACCCTACAGTTAGCAACGCTACGTTGGTCGCCACAGAAGAATTTGTATATTTTTGGACTTTGCCAAGAATGTGTCGGTCTCCCCCTGTACATGATTGGTTGGTGCAGGTTTGAGAGGGGGGCGTAATGGGAGCGAACACGGGGGTAAAGTAGTAAGGTGGGGACTTCTCTCTCTCTTTCTGTTTCTGTCGACTTGTTGTTAGAAAAGGCCGCAGTGCGGAAGGCGTTGCGGTGCTTGTGGGGTCGACGCGCGCCTCTCACTAGTCTCAGTGGTCTCTCTCTCTCTCTTTTTTTAACTCTCGTTCTTTCTTTACCTCCTGTTGCTCACTTCTCCATTCCAACTCCATTCCTTTTCCTCTTCTCAACTTCATTGTTGAACAGATAACATATTTTTGTATTCTTCTAAAACATACCTCACCTGAGTTCATCAAACCTAGCTTTTACAAATGGGAGAACATCTGTTTAAAGTTTGATTCCCGGTAGTTCTTGAGAATTTAGTTATTTATTAAAACATATTAAAACAAATCTTATTCCACCTCCAAAAACATTTCAAGCTCAATAAATAAATACCGTCTTAATAGTAATTTTCGGGCTTGAGCCCGCGTGGACCAGATTGCTTCTGATGTTTCAGCTTATGTAGCAATAGCTAAAATGTCAGAATAAATTTCATTTCTGCACTTACAAAAAAAAATTGCCCCTTATCCCTCTTGAGCTATTTTTAGCCAACCCGCCTCGGTGGCGTAGTTAGCTAACGCGCTAGTCATGTTGAGCTCGACTGCTGAGGATGGGGAGACCGAGGTTCGAATCTCAGTCGGGTGAACTGGGGGAGGGGGTGGAGAGTTCCTAAATAGTTTTCCCCCCTCCACGCAAATGCGGGTTCACTTCCTCTAATTCAACCTTCCCAATTCCTAATCCATTATCATAAGCGTATAACCCTAACGGGTAGTAAGACGCGGGGCTAATAATAATAATAATAATAATAAAGCCTTCAAAACAAATACCTACCTTACTTTTTAGTGTTAAAAAAGTTATTAATTTACACTTATCAATAATAATTACTGTAAAACGAATTGAATAGAAAGTAAAATAATGTTGAAAATATTAAAACCATGTCCAAATCCTGCGTTTCTATAAAATATGAACTTTTAATGAATTTCAACATAATAGTGTCTTAGATAGGCAACGTGCTTATCTATAACATAATTCTAACACCAGGAGTTTCCAAATTTAAGAAAAATATTATATTCTTCATGATTGAGCTAAATATGTAATATAAAAAACAGAACCACACTGATCTTATGATTATTATTTTTTTAAGTTACGAGATTAAGTTGAGGAAAAATATATTTCAAATATATATTATTTATGTTATAGCTAATAATTGCAAACGGGAAAAAATTAAACAACAAACAAGTTTGTAGTTTGGATTCAGTGAAAGATCCTCTGCTGTTTGCTCAGAGTAATTTGCTTAACTGAGCCAGTGAGGTAGGCACTTTAATTATTAAAACACTCAATGAAAGCGTTTATCCTTATACCTATATTTGCTTTCCAAACCTCTAAGTAGAAAACATAAGTTTCGCACCAATATGTGAGATCAATATCATATCCAAAAGGAAATAAAAAGGCGCAAGTATATTTTAATGTTGGCCTATGAGTGAATTTTGTCATCTCTTACAAATATTTTCTTAAGAAGCTGTAATAAGCAACCGTAGTATTTTTACTTTATCATTTATAAAAATGATTGAAATCAAGAATATTTTATAGCTTAATTTAGATTACAACGTATCTTGACGTTTTACCCCCCCGGATCCAAAGAACCGATTATTTATTAGATGGTATGTGAACACAGCTAGGAGTACTTTTTTAAAATTCGTATTCTAACCCTCAAATTAAGGATAATTAACTGATAACAAATTTTTGAAAATTCAAAAATTTTCTAAAATGGCTTTAAAAATTTTGTTTGATAATTGGGATTGTTTGACATGAAAAATAACACTTTGGGCCGATGCTTGTTTTTTTGGGGGGAAGATCCGTTTAAAGTTTGTTGCTGATGATTAATTATTAGAAAATTTGACATTTTCTGAAAATGTTTCATACGTTTTTACTTCAGAATACGTAGTGTTATGGCCTATATGACAAATAATTTTTTTTTTTCTTAAAAAAAGAGGGTATTTTACTGATATGTGATTTTTGAAAATTTATAAATTTTTAAAAATAGCTTTGGAAATTTTGCTTAAAACTTATATTTGAAGAGTGTTTTACAGTATTAATCAAATTTTTCTCAGAAGAAAACCTTCTAAGCCCTAAGGAGTGGTTCACTGGTAACTGATTTTTGAAAATGTTATGAATGATAGTAGACTAACTTATATTAGAAAATCATATGCGATTGTGTCGTACCAATTATTACATTATGTCCAAAACATCTTCTCTTAATAGTTAATAGTTGCTCTTTAGTGTATACTTTGATGAACAATATTTTAGTAAAAAAAATATGCTTGGACACTTTACTGATCCTTGAACATAATACTGTAAATATAAACCATCTCATCTTGTACTTTGCATTTTCATCGACCTCTGTTTTTTCTTCTGTTTTTTTTGTCATTCCGCCTCTCGACTCCTACCCCCTCTCCCGTCTTTTTACGCGGGGGCGGCGCCGGTCTGCCTCAGAGGCGCCAGCCCGGCGGTGCCGCATCGTTTCACACACATACAAGTTCGACTACCCCCTCTTCAACCCTTTTGTTTGCTGACTTTCACAAGTGGTTGTTTTATTGAATCTATTTATAGGAGAATGACTGGCGCATGATAAGGGTATTTTCATTGTTGCCATTTTTGTTTACAGTTTAAACTTTTGGGAATAGTTTATTACATTCTTGTTGTAATTCATTAAGTGATTTAATTGCTGATAGTTTATCACAATATTATATTGGGGTTGTTTTATTAATGAAAATGAGCTCATGTAGCTCAAAAAGTATCACAGGCTACGACTAGTATTATATTTATTCTTTCATGGGTAAGACTTGTTACAGATAGAAGGGGGTTTAGGTTTTGACAAGGGGGGAGTGAGAATCTAATCATCAGCTTGCTGCAGGGTTGGATTAAGGGCCATGGCCCGGTAGCCTGCACTTAAAAGGGCTTCTAAAAACTCTGCCCATTTTTTATTAAAAATCCTAGAAAGTATAGTGTTTATAAAATATTTTTTTGAAAGTGTAATAAAAAGATAAGTATAAATTATCTCTTTCCCTCCAAAGAGCATAGCCGAACGCTGTCTTACGCCCATGCATTCGAACCAGGACCAATTACTGGAATTAATAGGTGTATTTAAGGAACCAGAACCATTACACATACCCTTAAAGTTAAATTCCATCAGAACGGGAATCAAAGCTGGAACCGATAAATATCTTATGATTAAATATGTTTACTATCGATTCTTTAAGATAAGTTTTAAAACCTATTTTAATTTGAAATATATTTTTTTACAATCAATTTTTTTTAATGGTCATAGGTACCCTATTTTATAAGTTGCCGCCCCCCTCCCCCCAACCCCCAGCCAGCAAATTCCTTGATCTGGCCCTGGCGTGCTGTCACAAATACATTCAAACAGATAAACACCAGGCGTATTTTCGCGATTGAATTGGTATTGTCTATCGATGATTACGTCCAAAGTGTTCTTGCACTCATAATATCGTGGCTGATGGCTACGAGTGTTTATGATAGAGACATTACCAAAACTTCGGTTTGGTAACTTTTTTCCTTACCCGCCTCGGTGGCCGCGTGGTCTTACGCACTACTCTTGCAGTATGCTAGATTGCCGATGAAGCTGAACTTGAGGTTCGAATCTCAGTCGGGTGTACAAAGAGTGGTTTTCCACTCTATCTCCACTAAAATGCGGGTACACCTATTTTAAATATAACTTCCATAGTACCTAAAACCATTGGCGTAATTAGTACCTAAGCGTGTACCCGAACGGGTAGTAAGACGCGGTGCTAAAAAAAAAAAGATAGCTAGAATTTAACGAGAAAGGTTTTGATGGGAATGGGTATGAACAATTATTTGGTAAGCAAATTACTAGCTAAAAATAATTTAATCTTTTATTACTGAATTGTAATACTTTTTTTTTTTTAAAAAAAGATGCTTATCAAATAATAATTAATATAGCTTAAGGTGGGATATAAAGAACGCAAGAAAAGGTCAGTGTTTTTTTTTAATTTTATAGCAAAACTTTTTTTTTTGCCAAAATACATAAAATATTGCTTCAATACAAACACATCTTCATGTGGTGATAACAACATTTGTAGAATTTATGTCAAGAGCTTAGCGGCCGGCACTATATGGCAAACCTTTTAAGTGAAGAGAAAAAATTGTCATTACATTCCAGAACATCTTTGACAGATATTCAAGAAATGTTGGTATCACCGTGTGACAGTATTTTATTTTATTCGATTTGATCAAAAAATGTTTTGATATAAAAAACGCAAAAACGCCTTTTCTCGCACCTGTAATATTACATAAACACACACCTTTTAGAGCTAATGCAATTCGACTGTCGTGTTGATATCTAATCCCAAAAGGTTTTGGTTTGGACCCAGGCTGGGCACACTGGAATTATTTTTCTCAATTACACTTGACCTACATGATTTTCAATGTGATTACCTCTTAGTCTGGCCATGCTAATGTGGATGCATTTCCTCCAAGCAAAGATTTCAAGCTTTGTGTTGAACATGCGTATGAAGAAATTAATGCGATGAAATAGGTGCTGGCTATTTTATAACATCCTTTGGAACGTTCTGGCATTTATTGCTTACCCATTTTGAACCATTAGTTTTATCAGCATTAGGAGAGGATATGTGAATCTCGCGAAGCTGTGGTAGGAAATCATCGTGAAGGGGAAGATAACGTTTAGCTTCATTTAAACCAATCCACACAGCAGTAAACTATAGTAGCTCCATGGCTTCTTTGGTGCTGACTGACAGTTCACAGCTGATTTCTGACAGTCAACATTTAGGTATATACCTAAATTTTGACCGTCAGAAGTGACAGCTGATAAACACATGTTTTTGCAGATCATATGGTTCGGCTTAGGGGGCGTAGGGATACACACTTTGGTCTGGTACCTTTTCAAAGCTTTCAGCTGTTAGCTGTCACTCAGCACCAAATAAGCCATGGGGCTACTTTACAAAGACACGCGTGGCCTCGCTTATAAATGACACTCTAGATACATTTTTGAGGTTCGCCAGTACATTTATAGTAGAGCCTAAGCTCCATATATAGGCGATTTAAAAAATATTGTCAGGTTTTGTTACCTAGATTATTGTACAGTTTCTGCTGTCAATATTAGTTTACTTCATTCTTAGGCGAATACTAGTACTATTTCTTCAAATTCATCCCTTTCGTATTTTCTTATAAGTCATGGAGCGTTACTTATAGCCATTACTGTCATTATACAGTGATAATTAGTAATAATGCTAATAATAGTAATTGGGGCCTAATATGCAAATGTCCTTAGGGCGCATTTCAACAAAATATTATTTCTTAGTGTTTAAAAAAATTATTATTATTGAAATTAAATAAGCAAATAATTATTTATAAGTAAAGTAATACAACTAGTGTGTGAATTTGAAGTCTTGCCTAGGGTGCATGTAACCCTTGCGCTGGCCCAAATAGTAATGATAATAATTTTTAAGGATTGATTTGTTGAAGCTTATTATTTTTTTTTATTTATTTGAGGTATTTAACGTACATCTGTTGAAGCTTTTTTTTTCCATACTACTAGCCACACATGATAAACTATAAAGTTAATTAGCAAATTATTATTTTTAAGTTTTTATTTATAAGCTGTACAGTGTATATGTTTACTGACTACGACTCCACCCAAAATTGCTTCAGACTCTTGAATCCATGTGTGTTTAAATTGTTGCAGACAATCACATGCGACTTCGAAGCGACGCCTGCCCTGCAGCTGAAAGCATTCAGGCAGAAGGGTGAGAAGGTGGAGGTGTCTCATTACAGAGTGATATGTCAACCGCTTCCGAGCCAGGCTCAACATCATCTGTGTCACCGAGAAGATGCTGGCGGATATCAAGTGCGATGGATGGCCTGATGTGAGACCTTGATGTGTTTTATTTACACTTTGTTTATTTATTGATACACTCATATTAATGATGGGTCAACTCCAGAATTTTATCAATTTGGGTACTGATTCTAATATTTTGATTCTTAGTCGCATTTGCTCTTCGATGATTTTGTCTTTTTGTAACATACATTGAATCTAATTCATCATTTTTTAGTCCACTTGACATACAAAGTAAAATAGTTTTAGTATAGAAGATTATAAACTAATTTTTATGTCAAATATATTCATTCCAGAGTTTTATTAATATTAGGCTATTTTATTTTAACTTATGTAACGAACGAACAAACCAAACAATCCTTTTAATTTTAATACAAGTCTAATAGGAACTTAATACAAGTTTAAAAGAAGGAACATAATTCATTGACTAAGGTATTTTAGTGACCTTAATGATACCGACAATCTAAACTATATTTTTTGCGATGGTTAATTTGTAGGAAATGCACCTGCTGTGATTAAATATTACTTTATTTTGCATCAAATTAAACATCCTTCCTGGAGCTTACTTTGCCACAATTTCTCTAAGAAAAAAACCTATAGAAATAACATTGTTTTGTTTTAGCATGTAGCCCAAATGGCTAGTAAGACACATTGCTAAAATGGGAAAGTTTGAAAGATTCAAAGTCAAAGCAATGCTTGAAAAATGATTCTGAATTCAAAATATAATGTTAAATTATATCTTTCAAGTCTGTTTATCATATTATATCAAAGTTTGATTCTTTCTTTGAGATGTTTCAAAGATGAAAAGCCTTTGCTTGTTGAGTCACTTTTTAATTTTTATTCTATTCCCCATGCATTATGAAGATCAAAATCGCACTGGCCCCTGTGGGCAGCATCAAGAACAACATGGATGAACAGCAGCTACAAGATGTGATCACAGAGATTGTGGTGGTAGCCATGCGAAACAGTACGGCACATCTGAACCTCGGCCAATACCCTACCTGCCCTCGCCTGGTGAGACAGACTGCCAGCCAAGGGTACAACTTGCCTCTTCATTACGATAGCATGGTGAGTAAGGGAGACTTTCTTTCACCTCACAATAGTTAATAGTGATCGTTTAACGGGAGTGATTTTGTAGGAATTCCACTTGAGAATGATAATATTATCTAATATTGTAGGCCTATGTTAACTGATTGACATTGATGTGATATTGTATGTTCATTATTGGTTGAAAAACCATTTAGTATTGATGGATGGAAATTATATTGACATATTGTTTAGCTTATTTAAAGCTTAATATATTAGGGAAAATCTGATTCACAAACATAAGTAAGATAAACAATACCATAAATCTGTTACTTGATTATAATAAAGACCCGCTTTGGTGGCTGTATAGTCTGTGATGCTATTCTTGCACTAAATTAGAGTGTCCAAGAAGGGGAGATTGGGGTTCGATCCTGGTCGGGTGCACTGAGGATGGTTTTTCACTCTCCCTCCACACAAATGCGGGTATGCTTCCTTTAAATTAAACCTTCATAATCCCTAGCACACTAGTGTAATTAGCACATAAGTGTATAACCCGAATGGGTGGTAAGATGCAGTTCTGAAGATAAATAAATTATAATACATTTCAAGTACCCTTCGGTAATTGTTCACTGGGGAAATATATCAACAGATTGCTGATGGGTGCCCTAGAAATTCTGTTCAAGGAAATAATGGAATAATTGTTCAAAACAATACATTTTCAAATTTAAGAAGTTTAATAAAATAAAACGTCTGTGCAGAAAATTAGCTTCATACCATATGAAATATACAATAATTTTAGTGTTTTTTAATGATTTATATGGATTTAATTTTACAAAAGTGTTTTTAGTGTACTGTATCTTCCTTATCATTAAGTTACAGTCTTATAATGTGATTTTTACATCATCTACACAATTGATAATTCATATAACATGATTGTGTACCAAAAACATGCACACTCTGTTTACCCTGAGAGTTATACTATAGCTATTAAAAAAAAATTAGTTTACTTTCAGCTAATTTTCATCCCAATAATATATTTTCTTTTCCTACAAACACTGTTATATTCTTAGCATTACCAAACATGTAATGAATGGCAATATGTTGTCATTGCTGGTACACATTTCTTATATTATTTTTTTCTATGTTATTTACTCATTTATCGACCAGTCCGGCAATGCTTCCTTTGACTTGAATGCCAAGACAGAGGTAAGAGAGTACCATAGGAGACAAGACATAACTTCAGAGGTCAGTTTTGCTTTCATACGGTCAAATGGTTCAGACCTTCCTCCCCTTTTCACACCCCATCAAATATAACTTGATAATATTAGCATGACCTCGGTTGTTTTTAATGGTTTTTCATCTTGTGTCAAACTCAAAATTAATTATTATTTTGACAGCACACTCATATTATACTGCTGATGACAGGGAGATTGAGGTTTAAATTCCGGTCAAATGTACTGGGGGTAGTTTTTCCTAAATTGATTTCCACACAAATGTGGGTAAATTTCCTCATCCATAGCTCATTAGCGTAATTAGTACATACGTGTATATCCCGAATAAATAGTGAGATGCGGTGCTAAAAAAATATTGATTGGGATACTTTTTATTTCTAAAACGTTGTATTCTCAGGGGATATAACATTTTATGAGGGTACTTAAAGCTTGAGGTCTCGTGATGTTAATGGATTACAAACACTCGGGTATTTCATCTAATTAATCTCTAACAAAAGACCTCCTCTGATATTTGACCACAAACCTTAGCTAACCCTCATGCACATAGATAGTAGGCTAACTCTTTTTACACCATGACAAAACCTACTTGTTTTAATGCCTTTTCCTTGATTTTCTCTGATATATTTCTCCTCTCTTGTGTATATATTAAAAAAAAAAGACAGTCGTGACTAGCATTGGTAGGTTGTGGGTGTTATTAAGAAGATACAACTAGGCAAGTTGGTCCTTGTAAATTGTTTCCTTTGTTAGTATCTATCCTTCTGAGCAATCACACACATTGCTTAAATTACAAAACAGTAAATAAGTGTGTGTGCTAGCTTTATGGGAGCAACAAAGGTTATAGAAAGTGAGTTAAGACAGACACTCATGTCTGTCTGACTTTACTCTACATGACAACACTCCACAAGCCACCATTGATGAGGAGAATGGCTAGTTTTAAGCAGCGTGCTGCTAGTAAAACCTGTATTATGCATCTTAACCTTGACCTACATCTGCACTCAAACTGGATTGTTCTATGTTCTATCAATATATTGAAATATTTGAATTTAGATTAATGAAAATGCACCAACCTTTTTCCATATTTTATTAAATGACACCTTTTTGCATTTCCCATTAAAATTCTTAAATTTTAAGCATGTTAATTCTCTAGTCAAATATTTGTAATTTGTTAATGGTTTTTTAATAAACATAAACCACAATGTTTCAACTAAAGAGTACTAATTGTTTTCACAGCTAAATCATTAATATTCCATGCAAATTGTTAAAGAACATATTGGTTAAAATATAAATTTAAATCAGTGTTGTTGTGGTTTGTTAAAAATATATTCATTTTGTATTAGCACTGACATTTACATTGTTATAATCAATCTTTATGTGATCTATTCAATCACGCATGCAGTACTACTTTGATTAAATTATATTTACCTTGGTCTTTAAACTTTCATTATTGAACTGGTAACTTAATGAATTGCTATACAATTAGTATGTTTTCATTTTAGATGAGCAATCAATACTCGTCCATTCCGACAAAGACTGCAGTAGAAAAAAGGCTGTTAGTGAAAGTTGTTAAAGCCATTGGCCTCGGAGGAAAAAAAGGTACTTTACATAATTAGCATTTATAAACAAAATTATAAAAGTTCATTATATTTAAATGGCATGCATGACCTGGCCATATGGCACCACATTTTGTTTATAGATTATAACTCTATAAATTTCATTACAGGCTGTTCAGATCCTTATTGTGTAGTGGAAATGGATGAACCGTCTCAAAAAAATCAAACTTCAATTAAAAAAGACACAAACGCCCCAGTGTGGGATGAGCATTTCCTTTTGTAAGTATAAAAAGTTATATAAATTATATTTTCTATATATTGATAGAATGCACGTTTTTCAGCCCAACACTTTCAGTTGTTTTATTCTCTTGCTCATATTAGAAACTCTTAAGATAATTGTACTTATTTTTTAACATTTTTAAATCAGTATCAATATACATGTATATGTATTAGTATTTTATAATTAAATAAACAGCATTATTTTAGTTAGGATATACGTAAAGGTGTTAAAAACTAACACCTCAGTACCAACAGTAACCAGCATCTGTGTTGTAGTGGTCAGTGCATCTAGCTACGAGCCTATAGGTCTCAGGTTCAATACCTGGCTGGTACTTTGGGGATCTGTCACTTGAGGCGAATTATCCCAATGGTAACCATGGTTGGTTAGTTAGGAAGTTGAGAGAAACCTCGGCTCCACAACATCATCATAACTATCATCTCATTGTGGGCACGACGTCTAAACAACCTCCTATGGGCAACTTTCTGTGGCAACAGATTAGCTAATAGTCTACACATAAGACGACCGAACCTGGACGTCAAAAGTACCTCCTGGTCAAAAGTGCCATACTATAAAAAAGAAAATGTACCAACAGTAACAAGTATTATCAGCTAAGTTTTTATTTATATAATTAAACACTTTGGTAGTCTGAACGGTCTAAGGCAGCAGTTCCCAAACTTTTTTCGCTTGCATACCCCTTAGAAGCTCATTTTCTTAAATTGTGTTCTTAATTTTTAGCAAAATGTTTAATTACAACATTAGTAATTTCTGATTTATTTGTTACGATTGAAAATAAATGGGCTAATAGTGGGATTAAAAAACAATGTGATAATAAGCTGAATAAAGAGGGCATATATTTTTACACTCAAAGAGAAAAAGTTACAATAAGTACCAACATATTCAATTAATTTATTATTCATTATAAATCTATTTTATGTTTGAAATTTAAATCATTTTCTCAAGGTCAAATATATAAAAGAACCCACACCGCCCCTTACCATTTTGTTGAGTTAATTTCACACATTTTAACTGATCTTTTGTCTTATACTGCTGGCATATATAGCTCTTTCCACCATTATTCAAATACTTTTGCGTACCCCCAAACGTCTTGGCACATATCCCTGGGTGTACGCATACTAAACGTTGGGAACCACTGGTCTAAGGCAACACTAGTTCTGAGGGTGGTTTTTCCTAAATGACGTTTTACCCTTTTTTCTCCCAGCAAATGTGTTTACATTTCTTCTAAATTCTACCTTCCTTATCACACACTCCATTAGCGTGATTAACAATATGTGTACAACCCTAAAGAGGAGTGATATGTAGTAATAAAACAAAACATATATAATTGTATTTTTATTATTTTACTGTTGTTCATAGGTGTTGAATTATGCTGCTGCCATATTTTAAACGTTTATTATTACATTAGCTTACAATTTATTTCAAATTATGTATCTAAATAATGTAAGCAATAGCAATGAGTCCAAACTTAGGAAAATATTTGAAATAAGATAAAAACAAGAATAAATAAAATAGAGGCTCAAATTTTATTAAAAATGTGAGAGCATTAGATACAAATATATAGGAACATTTTGAATGAAGAGATTTAAGGTATTTGTTTTCTTATTTTTTTAAATACAAATTTGGACGGAGTACTTATAATCCATTCACGGTAGGAATTACTCTCTAAAAGGTCTTTTTCCCTACCATTATCATACTATATAATAGATTTCTAGTAGGGAAAAAGACCTTTCAGAAATCAATTCCTACGCTGAACAGACTTTACCTTGGTTGGGCATGGTTCCAAAAGGGGTATGTAACTGGTAAAAGTCCGAAAAACAATTGTAGTAATTATTTTAATAATTGTTTCCTATTAGTGATGTAAGCCCTAACACAGCAGAGCTGTTGTTTGAAATCTATGACCACGTTAACAAAGAGAAGAGGTTTCTTGGACTTGGCATCGTGGGTATGGAAGAGCTCCTTATAAACCCAAGTCAGAGACAGACGATATCCCTTCAGTCCAGGCCATTCGAACGGGATGAAGTTTCTGGTACTCTTACAGTCGAGGTAGGTGCAACAGTGCATTACCAAGAGACAAAAAAAGTTTGATTGCATATGTGCATACTTGAAGTTTATAACTTCATGTTAGGACTACTCAAATAATTTCTAGCACCTTAACTAAATTTTTGTTGATTGTTCAATATTTTCACAATCATGTTGGGTCTACCCAATTTATAAAACCTCAACTAGGGTCTTGTTTTAAGCTCTACATTTTCACAAACAATAGTTTCAAATTATTAGTAAAATTGCTACATTTAAAACAATATAAGAGAAATGTGGGTTATTTTCAACTGTGTTAGAAAGTTGAATATTGTATTGTGTAAAATAATAACAGACAGACTTAGGAGGAGGTTGTTGTTAATCAATCTCTGTTTAACTAAATGGTTTTATTTATAACAAATACTAGATATTAACAAATCTATTATTATTTTTGTTTATCCTTTACTTGAATGGGTATTACCAACTCTAAGCCATTTGTATGTTAACTATTATATCTTTTTGGAATCCTATAGCGAGTAAGCTGCCTATTAATCTCCAATCGACTTAACGAGTATGTTACCTATTAATTTCCTGTTTGAATCTTAAAAATTAGTCTGCCTATTAATCTCCACTTGTAATCCCTGAATAAGATTCAAACACACATATATACACATTCCTTGGAAACCCTCAGAGGTGAAAGGCCAATATTTAATAACACATGTGCATGATACCTTGATCGGTGAAAAGAAATGACGAAAAGTAGACAAAATAGCAAACTATAAACTATGCATGGCAATTTTAGTGGACAATGATAGTATTTAATGTACTTATTTAGATAAATAATTTAACTTACACATACATTCCAAATGAGCTATTCCAATAGAAAAATAACTTTTAAAATGTCTTAATTCGACTTATTCTTACTTTTTAGTTGAAATCTTTATTTCTTTTTTTTACTCTTCCGTGTGATGCAAGATATGTGCGTCAAACACACACAAAAGATGATAAATAGGAATACATAAAAATAACATTAGAAATGTCTTGTTTTGCAAGTGTTAATGTCCTTAATTGTGAGAGAGAAATGGCATTTTTTCTATAAGTATCTTGTTCTTTACTCAGTTCCTGTTCATCGAGGGTGCAGATATACCCCAATTGGGCGATAAGCCTTACAAGTTGAAAGAGACCTTAAGGACAGTGTCTCCAACCGGTGGTGTTGTCACCACCACCAAGACTGTGTTTGAGAAACCTGGAGCAGGTGGGTTTGTTATTGCTCATTAAAAAAAAACTTTGTTATTTAATATATAAAGTAGTAGCAGCATAGTAGTGAAATGCTTAAAAATAGCTTACTACTTACTAATACATTCTAATAAGTAAAATATTTTTTTCTTATTACTGGAAGAAGGTACAGTAAAGATAAATACCAAATAAAGCAAAGAAAAAAGCACAAGATGGCTTTGTAAAGATAACCATAGTTCACACTTTACACTGCTATTGCTTTACAAGAGTTAACATTATATTTAAAATAAATTTGGTTATTGCCGTCTAATCCATTACCTAAATTCCTTCTATTGAAACTCTTCAGGAAGTAGTGTAAAACCTTTAACACAAATTCCTAAAATATGTTACAAATAAAAATAAGGGTAAGAGGTCTGGGGGAGAATATTAAAAGGACAAGAAATGCACAAATAAAAATATAAAATACAAACAATTTTCCTGTGCTGCACATTTTCGACTGCCTTCTGAAGAGTTTGAGTTTGAGTTTGAGTTCTAGAGTGAAACTTATGCCAAGAAATTGGGCTTCAACAATCCCATACTTTATTTAAAAAGTAACCATTATTTTTTATTCAGTGACCTCAGTGTAAAGTTAGAACTTTGTTTTTATTTTCACAATAAAATCCATGTTTTTTTTTTACATATTTGGCTCTCCTGTTTCTTATTTCGTGTATAACATGATATAAAAAAGAAAACCAAGCAGCAAGTTTAATATTACTTTTATTTTGAGCTTTAGTTTATGTTTGTGCCTTCATTTTTTTCTCCCTTCTTTTTGTTGTTGTTGTTGTTGTTGAATAACAAACATACTTACACAATTCTGGGCACATAACAAACATGGATAGCTCAGTGGCACTCTTAAGGTCAAAAGTTATGGGATTAATTTCTCTGTCGAAGTAAATCTGAAAGGTAATTTTGAACAGTATAAAATTTGTACCAAATATTAAATTTTGATTCTTTGTTTTGATTAATTTTGGTCGAAACAGCATATTGATCACTAATGACCTCTGAGAACATTTACAAATGACATTCATGCATAATTTATAGAGGAACTGAAGTATTGGCAGCCTTTGTCTCACTCTCCTATAAATAATACAAAAAGTCAGTGAGCAGGCAGAATTTTATTTATCTACCGGCGTGTAAGAGTTTTTTTTATGTGTGTTCATACTTGTATGGACCTTTTAATAAAGTTACAAATAAAATATGTAATTGAAAGTTATTTGCTGTTGTAGAAACTTATTCTTAAATTTTATGATTCTGATAGGTTTATACATTTTCTTGCAATTTCTTAAATGTCAACTAACTTTTGGTTTGTAGCTTTAATTTTTTTTTACTAACCCTATGAAAATGTGTTTGTTTTACAAAATAAATATATGCATCTTTTTAACCGTTACAATAGTCCACATTAGTTTACCTGTTATCAAGGTATTTTCACTGCATTGTGTATTACCAAGTTTTAAGGCAGGGTTGGGATTTTTTTTTAATCTTTGAGGGCTACTGAATAAAATTTGTAACCTATGAGGGCTGTAATGAGAACTACAATAAATAATATGTATCAAATAAAAACGGTTATTGACACCTATATAAGTGGTATCGCCTATAAAGAATTGGTAAAATAAAATTTTAAAACACTTTAATTTATCTTTGAGTTTTGTGAGTTAATTCTTTTGTGGTTGGTTTGCATTAAATTATAACGTGCAAGTCATTGATGCCCCCCCCCAAAAAAACCTAACTTAAATGGGCTCTCGAGCAAAGTTTCCCCATTTCTGATTGGCAAATAAGTTTATATTTTGAGAAAGCTTGACTTTATAGATTAAATTGCCTTGCATACTTTTCATGTTTGTTTTATTGCTGTGAATTAGTTGCTACAGTAAAGTAATCCTTCAAGATCTTTTAAATGAAATTGTTAAGAGATAAAATAAGCAAATAAAGCATGCAACCTGAGACATATAAGTTGCAGTATTTGCTGTGGAAGACAGACGACACATTGATTCATATAAACACCCTGTTTATCCCCCTCCAACACACCAAACAGGCAGCTTACTTATAATCTGAATGGGTGAAACGATGATAAAAAAAATCTAGAGCAATATGTGGCATACTTGCTCCTAGAGATGAGGGGTCCATGAAGTCAGTGCTGCCTGTATGACATACTGAAATATGAGTGACTATTCAGTTGTCAATATTAATTTCTGGGGGTATACAAAGTTTTGAAATATCAACGTCTAAGATGTTCAAATCTCCTTTGCTTTGACTAGGCCACTCACAATAACCTTCAACTTATCAAAACATTTCAAAGGAAGAAGACAACTTGGGATATGTAATCAACAAATTTGAAATATCTCAATAAATATGAAATATTTAAACAAATTATCATTTCAAAACAGCTATTAAACAATATTTTAATATATACTAGTGATTAAATGACATTTATAATGTAATCACAGATAAATTTAAATGTGTCGGCATAAAATAATATATAGGGTGTCTATAACCTGAACAGGTAGTAAGATGCGGTGCTAAAAAAAACTACCAGATCCCTATTAACTCCAAAAAACAATCTGAGCCACTTAAGGCCCCTATTATGGTAAGTCTACCTTCCCCCCTGCCGTCTCCCTCCCCAGCATGGTTTTAGCTTTATCGAGATGACTGAGCTTGTTTGTGTGTTGTTTTTGGCACGCTGTGTGGTATTGAAGATTTGTGTGTTGTTTCCCACCTTGTACACAGTGACAGAGCCTCTAACAAATGGGGAAGACGTGGTTACAGACTCTGCCTTGAGAGAGTTGGAGGCGAGGAATAGAGGGGGCCCTGCCCAGACCAGCAAGAGTACCCTCATTATCCATAGTGTGCATCGGGTGAGTTGTCACAAGCTGGATGTTTTTGCGATTGATTGTACATTCATTTTTCCAGCACAAGATGAAAAACTATTTTTGCTTAAATTTATAACCTGAAGATAACATACATATATTAACACTTTTATCTAATAACACAAAACATTTTAAAAAACACTTGTAGTACAAAACCAGTTTCTCAGTATTTTTTGTATATTATAAAAATATGTTGATTGTATTTGGTTGATTTGGCCAATAGTTAGTAATTTAAAACTTTTCTTTAACATAGCAGCAAGCATGTACTTGTGTGAACTTACTGACACCAACTATTAACTTTTATTAACAAATATATTTCAGGAGCCTAAGATTACTTTTCATCCATCCCACTTAAAATAAATCTGTTGATATTGGCTCATTATAAAAATATTCTTAGCTAAAGCTTGCGTGACTCATCAACCTCTGAATAGTATTTAATAAAGTGCAATATATTCCTCAGATAATTATAAAGTCAATATTCAAGAATAATGACAGTCTAACATTTCTAACATTAGCATATTCAGATAAAATTTAGAACCATTCATAATCCCTAGAGTTTACTGGTTCTCTTGAAGATCAACTTTAAAGTTAATCCTTTAACAGATGGCTTAACCTAATCTCACACTTATTACCATAACTTAGTGGTGCTACGCTTTCAATTTTTTTTTTTTGTTTCTCTTGGAGTATATTGTTTACTCATTGGCTGAAAATAAAAATTCATAAACTTTTCGACTCCCATGTTTTCCCTACTTATGAAAGATTTTGTTCAAACATTTTTTGGGGGAAGTTAAAATTGTGGATGTGCATATTTATTCACAACTAATTTGATTGCTTACTAATTTAGCACATTTCAAATGATTCTAATATATTTTATATTTGTGTGGTTTAATATTTCACATATTTGCAAGAATTGTATATATATTTTGTCCAAGATTAAATGAATCAGTAGTATTGGATGACAATTAGAGGGGAAGCGGTACATAAACATGGTAATACATGACTAAAGACTTAAGGAAGGTTCAAACACATCTGAATAGATATCCATTTGAGTATTTCATTCCTTGTTACTTAAAAGCACCAAATTGATTAACAATTGAACTCATATTATTTTTTCCAAGCCTTTAAAAAAACACAAAAACACAAGGTACCTGTAACTGTGCATATTGTTAACCACAAATCACTCTGTACACTGCCTGATTATTACGCCACATGAACAATAGCTATCAAACCAAAGTCTCTCTAAAGAGGTTGGTAATAGTTTGAAAAGAATATTGATAACCTTGTCTGAGAATGAGGCCTTAGACTATTTTTAATTATGAACCTGCCCTGTAGTTGGTTTGTTTACTTATTTTAGGAATTATATTGGTGTTTGTTTCTGACCAAATTATTTAAAAATGTTTTAAATGGCTTTTCAACCTGGTTTGTTATCATGGAGTTGAATTTTTGTAGTTGAACTAATATGTTTTTCTATTTTCTCCTCGTTTTTTTGCAACTTTTCTCGGATCAACCAGCAAACTCAGCCTCGTCAGTTGGTAAAGGTAAGTCCTGCTTCAAATTTATCTTCTCTTGATAAATATATATATTTATATTTGGTTGATTTAATATATTTATTATATATTAAATTTGGTTAATCTAATATATATAAACTCTTTCATGACACTTTAATTTACAAATTATAGGTCTTATAATAGGTGTTGCATTGTTTTGTATTTAAAGTGAACTTTTTGATCTTTTAAATACCATACTCATCCCTAAAATACAAAACTCAGTACCGTATTTTAAAAAATAATGTAGAACCCAACGCTTCTAACTTTTATTGTTTCTTAGTGTTGGTATATTAAAATAATACCCAGTGTAAGATAATGGTCAATCATTGAAAAATATATGGGCTGTATCCGAATAGTCCACTTCACGTGCCGTTGACCCTTAATGTTCACTTGATAGTTGTATTGGCAATCATGTGATCAAGTGTATATCGATCAGAATAGTGATGAAGTGTGCCGATGCACCCCTCACACACCTTTGAGTCCAAGGGCTTGATGTGGCGTTTGACTGGCTTTTGTTTATTTTTTCGTCTGGTAGAGATAAGAGCTCATAGAGTAATGTGATCTGTGATAACTGGCTGATAGATGGTGTTTAAAATTGTTTCTAAGCTCATTGGTAGGAAGCAGCACTGCGGACTCAAGAGTGTGGAAAGGATAGTTTGCTGTCCAAATAGTCTGTTGCAGTCTTTGATCTCAAGTGCTTGATAAGTGTACATTCATCAAGTCTGCATCAAGTCAAGGGTACTTGACTATTTGGATACAGCCATGAATTAAAGCTTTGCCAATGATTTTTATACATTCAACATTGATTTGTATTTATTTTAGAAATATATCTATACAAAATAAATTATATACAAAAAGTTGATGATTGCCATTCATGCCAATGATATTACAGGTACTGTAAAACTAATACTTGAGGTAAATATTTGATTTCTTACTGGGGTTGTTTACTTCATTGTTGGCTTACCACAGCTCCTATCTGTTAGTTAATTATTCACCTAACAGTTTAAGATCAAGCCTATGGTGTTTGTTAATATCCACATCAAGAAGTTGTTTTACTAGTCTCAATTATCCCAGTCCCTAAAACTTATTTTATCATAAAAGCTTTTGTTATGAAACTACCACATTAATATTGCTTGTGATCTTTAATAATAACTGACACAGTAACTAACACAGTGAATTATCTTAAGGTATTTGTAATGTTTCTAAATTAAATTAGCTTATTTCTTAAAAAAATATTATATTGACCAAACACTTATTGGTTCATATAAATGATATATATCTAAATTTTATACACAGGCTATGATTGATATTAATATTTATTTTACTCGTACATTATGTTAAATAATTATCAAACAAAAATTGTACCGGTACTTAGTTAATGCAATTATCAAAGCACCTAATGAAACTAGTTTTATACAGATTGTGATTATTTTCAGCAACTCGAATAGTACTACATTAATCTCTCTCTGTGGATGAAGTTGATTTTATTTACTTTTAACTGATTTTTTTTCATAAAACATATGAATGGTTAAATTTGTGTTAACCTCTAAAATTTCGAATCCGAATTCGAATATCACTAGGTTTTGGATTAGATTTGAAATTTGAAATCTTAATATTGAAATATTTAGATCTGATTTAAAATTTTGAATCTACATAAATAAATCCTAAATTTGGATTTAATGGCTTTAGCTCAAAATTAAAATCTATTTTCATAGTTACTGAAAAAATTAATCTAATCAGACTAGAAACATCTGATTGTTAGAGTGAATAGAAAAATTAACTGAGTTACAGGTCGTAAAGTAATGACGTGGGTGACAGTAAATATCTTTTATTTTAAGAAAGCAGCAAGGCCCACCTTTTAGTAAATATTTTTCATCCTTTTCACTATGATTAAAAAATTGGTATGATCTTTATTTAATTTTTCACCTTTTAAGTCAAGTGCTATTTATTAATTCTTTTTTTTAAATAAACCTAAAATGTGTTATAAATGTTTATCAACACTCTTTGAAATATTTTATCATTGGATTGTATTGGATTCGGAAACTTAACGTAGTAAAATATTCAACACAGAATTTATTTGAAACATTATCATAGTAGGTAAGCCTAAAATAAATTATCTTCAAATCTGAACTGATTTTTAAAATAAAATGTTTGATCCAATTTTTTTTTTCAAGCATCAAGTCACATTAAACATAAAACAAAATATTCCTCACATCGCACACCTCATTATGATTACTTATTGCAATTGTAAAAAACATCAAATTGGCTAATTTTAATGAAAATTTGTGATTCCTGTACCCTTTGTTTACCCTGAAACGTAGCAAGCTTAACCTTGTATGGTTCTATGATGATGCAGCTTATAAGATACTGTCATAGTGTAAGCATTAAGGTAAGACTACTTACTACCTTTCAGTGTAAATTGAGTTTACTTAGATCCTACTAAAACATGAGGATGAATTTAAAAGAAAAGTAGAATTAATTAAAAATATACAAACAAATAAAAATTAATCTAAAAAATGTCAGATTTCTAATACAATATATTAAAGAGGAATCCCTTCCAATATATGAAAACTTAATTCCACACAAAAATCTACATATTTTTTGATTTTTGTTTGAATAGTTAATACATATTTCTTTGTCTGCCTTACCATAATTTCTGTGGTGGAGTCATTTTGTGTGTGTTGCTAGTGTAGTATCGTATTGCACTAACCTGTGTGCCTATCCTCACTTCACCCATTTGTTCTTGTGGCTGTTTGTTTGTGCCCAGGTGGAACAATCAGACTCGGGCGAGTGGCACGAAGTCTCTGAACAGGTAGACAAGGTAGTACCACTTGCTTAATTAAATTTCTACCACATTGTTTTATGTCTCATTCTTTGCACTTTGTTCTATCATTGTTTGTCTTTTATATTAAAACAAAATTAACACGCAGCATTCTTTGTCCTTTCTTTTTACAGTTTATTTACATGTACTATTCTTATTTTCTACCATAACCATAACTCTCCCCTGACCACTGGGTCAATTAAATGAGTTTGGTCAACCTAAGCAAGGAGAAAAGGAAGGCGAACATAACCAAAACTGATTTTTAACAAGAGTATTTTAAAATGTGTGAGTTTTTTTTTTGCATCAATTCAAAGGGTGGTAATCAAGTATTTCCTCTTAAAAATAAAATTTACAGGTACAATTTTGAATTTTGATTGTTTTGTATTGGTGGTTGCCTGGTCATAGGCGTCAAACTCCCAATAAACTGGACTGCCGATGACTATGAGAATACGGTTAAAATTCCAGGGTTGTTTTCCCTCTAATTGGTTTTCCTTCTCTCCTTACACACAATTGTGGGTACATTTCTTCTAAATTCATGCTTTGCTCAACCCATCTTTATTCATGTTAATATATAGATAGCTCAAACAAGTAGTAAGATGTGATGCAAACACAAAAAATAGGACTGGAATGTTCATTATAAATTCACATTACAATTTTAAGATGATCAAAATTCAATATATTAATATGGAACTATCAGGACAATGTTTCAGGGGAATATTTCTTATATTGCATATTCAAATCCACTTAATTATAAGATAGTGTTTCTATTTGATTTTCTGCTGAAAATATGCGTTAAAAACAAGTGAGTTTAAATCTCATAGCCACATCTTCATTTGGTACACGGTTAGGTTAAGAAGGCCCTCCAAGTGTTTAGTTTGTAGGAATAATACTTATGGCACAACTGAATAATGACAAGGAGTATATTTTATTTCAACAGAGGTTACATAAATATTATTTCATTTGGTTCATCCAGGCATCATTTTATCAGGTATTATTAGCATGTGTATTTATTCCTAGCTTCTTTTAATTATGTGTGACACTTGATTTTTATTTGAATGTGTATTTTTACTGCATCACAGCTATATATTTGTAATTTTGTAAGATATTTATAGTACATTGACTTTTTTTTTATCTCATAAATACAAACAATAATAAAGATGAACATGAAACAAAATAAAGTTTGTATGTGTGCTGCTCTAGTTTAGCTCAAAAGGGAAATATTTTCACTAGAGTTAATTTTGCAAGTTTGTTCATCAAATGATTACATTCACAAATGAACATTAACATAAACAAACATTGCTGAGTTTTATAACTAGCTCACTAAGCAAAGCCTCTTTTTACTTTTTTACATACATTATATTATTATACATTATGAAACAAGGTAAAGAGGGATAGAATCAAGAAAATAGGTTTTTCTTAAAGAGTTATGTATTTTATTTACACATCTAATTTGTTCATTTCTTGTGTTTGTCCTCTATGTCAATTTTTCCTTTTTTATGTTCCTATTTTATGACCTGTCATTCTTTAACTTCTTTTTTGTTCCTATTTTATGAAGTTACTTTTAACGTTTCACATTCCCTCTTGAAGAGTTTCAATATAATGTTTCTTAGGGTAAGGCATTGAGATATTTTCTTCAAGATGTAACTATTACCTCTTTGTACAGTGGCAGCAATGTAAAGTGTGGACTGTGTTCCTTTTTCCATTATAAAATCCCTATTGTGTTTTTCCTTTTATTTGTTCCTACACTTTCTTTTATACACAAAATATTATAAATAGCATACTTGGTAAAGTAAAATTAACTACTTTTATGTTGTAGCAAAAGAAAAACTTATTAGTGTATTACATGATAAGTGAGTGATAAAAATCACTAGATATATTAATATTATTGAGCAAAGTAGCACTACAGTGTTATTTAATTCAATATAGTATAAATATTCAAAGAGGGAATTACATCACTAGTATAGCATTGTCTAGCAGGTGACATCAAAACTCTTATCAATATTATTTTGTAAAAAGAAAACCACCTTTATTTAACAGAGTTTCTATGCACCTGTACAACTGGGAGAGCTGAACAAATGCAGAGTATTTTTTTGTGTCTGGATAGAACCAAGAAAATAAAGGTAAAAAAACCCATTGAAATGTTTGTGAATTTGGAACAATAAATTGCAAGCTTAAATAGTAGGCCTTGTAAAGAAAGAAAATCGAACTTAAGAAATAAGCACATTAATTTGAATAAATGTATTGCTCATGCCCTCACCCGCACATCCACAACCTCAACGTTACCGATTAAGGTTAATCATCTTGTTCTAAACACCAATGGTATGACTTCACAATAATCAATTTTACACCGATGGTATGATTTCACATTAATCAATTTTATAATAATGGAAACTTTATTTCTCTTTCTTCCTTTCTAAAGTGTCTGGAAGAAGGAAATTCTGTCTTGAAAACCTAGATAATACAGGACATTCTATATTAGTTAAATAGTGGCAACCCTGTTTAATATGAAATGGTCTTTGTTTAAATTTTTGGAATGCAAAATATAAAATATAAAGCAGACTAATATATCTCGGTAGTTTTTAGTTTTTTAGATTTGGCTCATGAAATAAAAATAAAGATTCATATTAAGTTCACACAAAGAAAGGATTGGATATCATTGTAAAGGTGTAATTTTATCTATGGTACGTAGTTGTTGATTTTTTTTCACATAATTTTTACAAATTTAAGATTCAGTTCCTGAGTGTAAACACAAAAGGTATACAGTTAACTCTTTAAGGAAACCCTTTTTCTCTCATTCACACAGTTTTCACATTAACAGAAAAATATAGTTGATAATTTACGCTGGATCCACTAGGCAAAACAAAAAAAGTAATGAGTGCCCTTTAAAAATACTGTTCATTATTGTTTTATTTCTATGCCTAAGTTTTATTCTTTTGAAACTCCTCACTGCAGCAGGCAGTCTGAAATGCGCAACACTTTTCACAGTAACAGGAAAAATCTGTATTAATAATTTTAGTATTGAGAAAAAAAACCCATTTAAATTTGAATTCCCACTGTGAAGTTGTTAGGTAAGCTCTCTACAGAGAAGTTAGATGTCTATTATTATGAGATATTGTATTTTCAGCAAGGCACTCGTGAACAATTGGGGCAACTGGATGGAACAGATAATACTGCTCCAAATGGGACCTTAGACGGTGAGAAAGCAATGTATTGACACAATATACCAATTTATCCACAAAAAAATAACGATTTTGTACAATTTTTATATGTGTATAGTAATGCTTATTGTTACTTTTGGAGTTTCAAATTAATTTTTTTTACCTTGTTTATCTAAACATTATTAATAGCTCTTTCCTCAAAGTTTGTGAAACCCTACTCACCTAATATAGTTAATAATGCTGATTTGAATGCAACTTAACACACATAGATCTCTAAATCAGTCCAAGGAAGTTATATTACATGACAGAAAATACTTTTTGGTGTTTTTACTCAACAGGGACACACTTTTCAGACTTAAATAAACAAAGTTTTGTTCAGTCTGATGCAACTTTTTTGTCAGTTCATACAGTTCAACTTTGTTAACTTTTTTGATCCTGGTTCCCTGGAGTGTAAGTTTTTCCTTAAAAGAGTATACCCAAGAATATTTTCATCCTTTCCCTGCATACTCTTGTTAGGAAATGTCATCTAGGAAAGCAACTTTTTTGCACTAGGTTGAAATGTTCTGGATTTACGGGTCCCTACGTTGTGCACCAATTGTGAAGTTATGGAAATTCGTGTTGAGCGTCGATTGAAGTTACACCGTTTAATTAGCTGGTGATTGCCCCGTGGTCGAGCACTAATTAAATCGGTCTGGTTTTTTGATGTTGTGAGTTAATTGGTATTTATAGCCCCGTGATCGAGCGCCAATTAAAGAATTATAATTAATACTCACTTATTATTCTTGACATGTTTTTTATTTCTGAATCTCAGTTTATTTAAGGAGAAAATAGATCATGTCGTTGAAATATATACGCGGCCTATTGTATGTATGAATGCGGACAGGTCTTGCTGGACGCCAAGTGCCCAAGTGAGGTTCAATTGCACCCTTCTTCGTATATATCCATTGCTCATGGAAGCTTCGAGAAGGTTTAGTTTAGAAAAACAAAATACAAGACAAAAACATCTTGGTTTTACTAGAAGGTCCGAGAGCCGGAAACTGACTCAAATTACCTTTTAAAATCTCTATTCGAACCTTCGAGAAGAGGAAGTTATTATTTTAAATTGTCAACCTGACTTGGCTGGTGTCACGTGCATGACGTCACTGATCAGTGGCTTTTGCCTTCTTAGAAGAAGAAGTGCTTTAAGAGCCATTTCATATACTACAAAATTTAAATGAAATAAGATATGTTTATAAAATTAAGACGATATTATTGTCAATGCTTTCACATACTTTTCAGGGTCAAATCAATTACATTACAAGGTCTCATCACTAAGCAGGTCGCCAGTTCAAACTCTCTTGAAGTGAAACAACTTATAAGCTCTTCCATCAGTTTATAAAACCTTGAAAGCACCCACCCTCGAAATAACTAACTCGTTTTTGTGTGCAATAGGAGCAGTGTGTAAACAACTTCTCTGGCAGAACACTGCTGAAAACCACCTTGAATTTATTGGCCTACTTTTTATGTAGTTAACCATTTTGATCATCTCATTGAGTACTTTTTGTAACTCAGGTATTACTAATTTTGAATTGAGGGCTTCTTTGTGCAAAAATGGTCTCTAAAAACAATTCTAGGGTTATTTTGCTTAGCTAGTGCAACATATTCTTTCAAACGACCCAACTTAGGTAGCACCATCCGCAATGATACTGATGCTTGATTTCCATGATAAATCGTGATAAAAGAAATAGCTGCCAACAACATAAAAAATGTATTTTGGTCTTTTGTTGTTTTTGGCAATGGTTTGGGAGGTAAAGATGTTATCTTCATGACAAACAAATCTTATAACTGTTAAAAGAGTTTAGCTTTTCCAGTGATGTAATTTGATTCATCCAACTAGATTACGAAAAAATCTGCTTCTTTATTTTTAGCTTTCATAATGTCTTGTACACGCCAACAAATTAGTAGTGCCATTTGACATAAGGATTAAAAAAAATGGTGACCTGGTGGTCTAGGGGTAAGGTGTCAGACTTCTGTGCTGGCGGCCGGGGTTCAATCCTCGGTCCCGGCACAGATTTATCTGATTACCAAACCCTTCCTTCACCTCTGACAAGAAATCTTGTGAATGTGGGGAATGCCAGGCCGCCACCGTGGTTCGGATTCCACGTTAAACTGTAGGTCCTCCATTTCATCTCACAATCACCCTACCATTACATATTAGCGTAAGTGCGTATAACCTGAACGGGTAGTAAGACGTGGTGCTAATAATAATAATAATAATAATAATAATAATAATAATAATAATGATTAAAAAAAATCATTACTTGCCAGACATAATATTTACAATTTTAGAGCATGCTAGTAAAATTACTGGCTAAGCGTTTGTATGCGAGTTCATCTTTTTAGTCACAACTTCAAATAGGGCGTAGCTTGTTTCTTGAAATTTGTCAGGAATAGTTGTGACTCACCCTGATGTGTTTTATCAGCAATAAGCCTTTTAAAATATTTAATTGGTTTTTCACATTAATGTGAGTGATTTGTATAAAGCTGTCTTTTCAACTTAATTGGAACCATAGCTTGATTTGTCAGTTTCTCACAACAAAGAGCACAATAAAGATGTGGCTGCTCTTCTTTAGATGAAATGAATCTTAAGGACAAATGATTTTCACTATTCTGGTGCACAAAGTCTTTGGAATTAACACTAACTGTACTGTGCATCACACAACCATAACTAGTAGCAACCACACTTTATTCATAATTATCAATCTAACTTTTGTTCTTTAATTAAAAATATGTCTCTAATAAGCTCTAGAAAATAAAAATTGACCAAATTCAGAAATAATTAAATAACTAAAAATAAATAAATAATGCATTTGTAGAAAACTCACACAGATTAAAATAACATACCTGATGTGAACAACGGCTAACTGAAGTGACAAAAACTTACACAGAATTAAATAACATACCTGATCTGAACATCATCTAACTGAAGACTGACAAAATTCACCAGGAATTATATAACATACCTGATCTGAACAACAGCTAACTTAACACTGACACTGTTGGCTTTACAGGGGTAAAAGGTGGGATGGTAAAAGTACATTAGCAGATTATTTTGGGATCAGGAAAAAATGAGACAGAAGTTTTTGGAATTTTACTAAAACAACTCCCTTTTTATTAAACTATTACTGTTTCCATTTCTATTGGCTTTTATTAAAACTATTCAATACTTTTAGAATTTACCTCAACACTTTTTTTACTACACAACTTTTTTTTTCCTCTAACCTTCCCCTATACTCCCTTAGCACACCGATTGATAAACACTGCTTTAGGGCACACCTTTTGATTTCTGCCAAAAAGTTATATTTAACTAATAGTAACTAGCAATTAGTCTTTGGACTGAAAACCATAATAATTTAGTTAAATGCAGATAGTCCATAGGGGTAGTAAGACACACACATAACATTGCTAAAAACATAAAAGAAAAATTCAAATCTGACCACTGAGTTCACTCAGCAAGTTGATATGTCAGAACTATTTCCATACGTCCTGATAAACACTCGTTATGGCATGTTTCATACTATTGTGTCTTGCAACATTATTATAACACCACAAAATAGAGCTGATAACATAAAATTATTGTTGACTACATTTAAACATAAACATTCAGGGTATATTTTAATTGTAATTGATTTTTTGAATTATTGAAATGATAGAAATAATTTTGATCATCGTATATTTGAACTGTTATTTTACTGATTGTTTTATCACTAATAAACAACTATTATGACCTTATTTATTTTTAATTTCAGATAGGAGTAGGAGCAGAAGGAAAAAACGTGACATCTTCGGAACAATTAAGAAGCGACTGGGCCGTTCCAAGGCCCGTTCCAAGTCCATGGATCCAGGAGACAAGGAGGATACTCTGAATGCTGACTCTTCGATCAACAGATCAATCTCTGCTGACAGGGCTCGAGATCCGTCGGCTCATTCAACAGGTACAATGGTGGCGTTAAAACTTTCAAATGTCACTCTACTACCCTAAATGTTTGGTTTTATTAGCAATCTCACATTATAGCTATTGCATTATGCTGTGATTTATCTCAAAAATTACGCTGTTTACCACTCAGGGTTGAGGAATGATCGATACCAAAGCTAAGCCCAGATGTGTTTTTTTTTGGGTGGGGGCTCTTTTTTACTTGTGATGGCTCGTGGTGAATTCCCACAACTGTGTGTAGGTGCTATGAAAAGTTAATAGCTCAGGCGTTGGGTGCCTATTAAAAATATATATTAATAATACTTTCGGAGGTGGGGGTAAGGGCTTTGAAACTCCCAAAACACTCCCACCCCTTTTGTAGGAATACAACCTATAATTCTATAGCTCTTGTTGATTAAAATAAAATTTCAAAAGTTTTTAATTGTTCACAACATATAATTGTGGTCTCAGTGAAAATTGAGTTATGTCACAGTTGCTTGACTTTCATAAAGTAGTAGTTTTTGCTGAAATATTTACATTTAAAAATTATATGTTTATAGTTTTGTATATAGTTTTTTTTAATGCATTCAGCTCTTAAATACATTTTTCAAAATAAGATCAAAGTCTCTTATTTACTGTCTGTTTGATTTAATTTCAAGCTACCTAGTTATTATCTTGAAAATTTAACAAATTTCATAATAAAATTGATAAACGTACGATTTTATTTAACACTCAAATTGTTTAATTTATAATTACTAATAATTTGTGTGCATCCTAACAATAAACACAATTTGATATAAAATATATAATTAGTTCACTCTTCACAATTTTTCAAATGAAATTTAAATGTATATTTTTTTATGCTATTGCTTGTATATATTCTAATTTTAGTGCTTTAAGGTGAATCGTGCACATTATAAATGGGTTAATGACCGAATTAAGTTCCAAATTATTCGAGGTGTACCGATTCATTAAAAAAGATTACTGATACTGATAACCGAGTATTTAAAATAATTGTTCATGCTGCGATTATTTACATCAATTAGTCCCGATTATCGATTATTTATTAATAACTATTAGGAAATATGTTAATGTAACTAATACAATTTTTTTTAAATAAACAGTTAAAGCTTTTATAATCTTAAGTTTTGATTAATATTTGCATGACTGGCAACAGTCGGAACTAGATTGTTAGTTCTATCAACGATATGAACATTTTTTTTATATAGTTATTTAATATTTGCATGGCCCATACTCCAGATGGTGTCTGTATATAAGTGTTATTTTTTTTTTACGATTTTGATCACTAAACTCCTACCTAGAAAATTTTTCTTCAAACTTTACTTTTAAAAAAAAGAAGAAGATTAGTTGGCATAATAATCGCCTGATAACGATTCATCGGTATCTGCATCGGTACACCCCCACAAATTAGTAAACATGATAAAATTTCTCCGTCCTAGAACCCCTTCCCTTTCTAAACTGTTGAAATATATCTGCACATTTCATAACTGGATCACAAGTGTTTGAAACGTCTCAGAGAAAATATATATTTTGCTCTGGAGTTCAAATACTGCTGCACGATAAAATATGTACTTGAGTCACTTTTATAGAATTCTAGCTTCAAAATTGCATTATTTCTCATGAGTGGGGGCAGAATAACCCATGTTCACAGGCAAGATTTAGCTCCAAGCGCCATTTTCACTAGCACAGAGGCCATTCACAAAATATGTGAGATTGATTGACAACTTGAAACTGTAAACAAAAAATGTTTGGGAGGAGAGGGCATATATATCATCTCTGCACAGCCCATGTTTTTTTAAATAGTGGTTTTGAAAGATATTAATATAGAGATTTAACCTGCTTCAGTAACAAAATGGGATAAGGCATCACTCCCTATTACAACTGGTCTGCTGATGATGAAATTAGGGTTCTAATCCCAGTCTGGTCTACTGAGAAGGTTTTTTTTCCTAAATTGTTTTCCACTCTCCTTCCATGCAAATGCGGATAGATTGCATGTAAAGTACGTCCTTCCTTATCCCTAGCCTATTGTGTAATTATCATATATACCTATAACATAAACAATTATTAAGACACAATAATTAAAAAAAATTAAAGCTTTTTAACATAAATATAAATAATCCAGAAAAATTGTATTGTATGCTTTTTAATTCAAAAAATAGATTAAGGATAACTTAAAAGATAATACAGCAAAATCTGCCTTAATCGGAATCACAAGGATCCAACATATTTTTTCGCTAAAGCCAAGTTTCCGTTTAATAAGGTGTACTATAAAAATTAAACCAGATACATGCACGTAATTGGGATGAAAATCATAAATTAAAATACCTTACTCATTATTACATAGTACTCATCCTTCACACTATAAATGAACATATGGTAACATTACACTGAACAGAAAAACATTAATCACTTTGTTTTTATTTTTTCCAGTAGTCAAGCAGGGTTTTTCTACACACAGTTTACTCTCTTGGCTGCCTGACTTTCCACAAACACTTTATCTTGAGAAATCACACAAAGCATATGAGAATCATTCCGTTGAAGGGCAAATTGCTGCAGTTACCTTAAACTTTTAACAGCATCTTGATAAGTTAGTCTTCTTCATGCTACACTTTTATTCTTCCAACACAATGTCATTTTTCTCTTCTTCTTCCTCTTCTCCTTTCTAACTTTATTTAAAATTCCCAACTAAGGCATCGATATTCATTGTGTCTGGTTCAGTTTGCAAGTTATTGTCTATGTTGGTGTACTCTTCAGTATTGCAGTTATTGAAAGCAGCTTCATTCATGCAGTTTTGTAAGTCCTGCTCATCATTCTCATTTTCTACACTAACAGTAACTTCTCTAATAGAAAATCCTGTTTTTTCAAAACACTTTGTCACAGTTTCTGGCAACAACTTCTTTACAGCTTGACTTATTCAAATAACCACATCTAGAACCGAGACGGTTCTTGAAAGCTCATAGGCTGATAATGTAGAATTCATACTGATGAGCGAAGATTGCATTAATAATTTAAGATAGTGCACTTTAACATTCTTAATGGTGCCCTGATCTATTGGTTGAGAAAGACTTATGGTGTTTGGAGGGAACCAAGCAAGTTGCACGTTGGAAAGTTCAATGTGGTGGTGGCATGTTGCGTTATCCAAAAACAACAAAACTCGCCAGTTTTGCTTTTTCAGTCTGTCATTAAAAGCCGTTAACCATTCCTTCCTGATCTGTGACGTCATCCACACCTTTTTGTTGGATCTCCACTACATGGGAAGTTTCTATATGTTCATGTTTCTGAAGCATCGTGACTTTTCTGCTTTACCGAATAACTAAGGGTTTCTCCATTTCACCTGACATAAAACCACATAGAAAAACAATTAATCTTTCTTTGCACAATTTTCCTCCTGAATTTTCTTTTCCTTTCAAACAAAGCAATCTATTGGGTAGTGTGCGGAAGAACAGTCCAGTCTCATCACCATTTGCTATGTTTTCAGGTTCATATCCCTCGATTATGAATGGAAGTTTAGCAACCAACTCTTTATTGGTTTCACTATTTACATCACTCAATTCACCCAAAGTTCATTAAAAACTATCCAATGTCTTTTGCAAAAACTCTCCAACCAGCCGTTAGATGCTTTGAATTCAGTTTCCCCCGGTTTTTGAGCGACCTTTTTAGCGTATTCCTGTACCATTGGACCCGACATGCAGTGATTTTTCACTCTTAACACTGACTAACCACACTCACACTATTTCATTAATGCCTTTAACGAGTGTCTTTAAAAAGTTATGAAATGTGATTAATGATGGAGAAGATATGTGAAAACCATATTTAATCATTCTTTGTCACAATTAACTTATTTTTCAAATACTAGGCCAAGTTTATGAAAAAAATTCTTTTAAAATTGAATAAACTTGTTCAAACAGTGTGTTGTTTTAAATGTTCGATTGAGCAACCTAATTTCAAAATTTTTACATGGTGCAGTGAATTTCTCTTCTCATTCTCCACGCCTGTGGCTACATTGCAAAATACGTTGCCATCTCTGCCTTAGACCATGCGACCACTGAAGTAGGTCAGGCCTTATCATATAGTATAAAAACTCCATGGTGTGAGCCTGCAAGTGAGCTATACTGCCCGAGCGGCTGCCACTGTTAGTGATGATAACGTCAACCTTTATGGATAGGTGATGTCATGGGGGGTTAGCACAATGACCCCTCCGGCCATTAATCTAATTTTTTATAAGCCGGGACTGACTTCTTTATTTAATTAACTCATCATGAGGATGAGTTTGACCTCGTTCCAGACTCACTGCTTCACATATAAATGTCGGCAGCGCCTGGAATCAAATCTGGGATCTATAGCCAAGAACTATTACCACTAGACCACAGAGGCAGTATATTATATACATAAATTAAGTTCAATAAGCATCCATGTATTTAAAACTATAAACTTATAGTACATTGACACCAACAATAAGTATGTAATAGAGCATCTAAACGTCACTAAACTAAATGTCAATCTCGTCTATAATCGTTTACATGTGACAGGGTGGCCGGGGTGTGAATCCCAGTCATGTATACTGAGTGCTTTTAATTAAATAGTTTTCTATTTTCCCTCTCCAACAGATATATTCCCTCTTACACGCATCTTCCTCATTCCTATCTCGCCTGTGTAATTAAATATGGATAGATCAGCGATTTTTTACTAATTACGCTAATCATTTTAGGGATGAGTAAGCTTATATTTAAAGTAAATGTACCTGCATTTACGTGGGGGAATCAGAAAATAATTTTGGAAAAACCACCCTACATACATCCAATCGAGATTCGAACCTCGACCTCCCCATCATCCGCAGTCTAGGGTCTACTGCGAGAGTAACACCTTAGACCATGCAGCCACGAAAGTGTGTCTGGCCATGTTGTTATACAGTGCAAATACATAATAATATTAAGAGAGCCAATAAACAACATCTCCATTTTTACTCTAAGTCATCGTACAAGAAAAATACAAATTTTTAACGGAATTAAAGTCTTTTTCCTTCTACTACCATATGATTATATGTAGAGTAAATCATATTAGAGGGGAAGATTAAGTTTAAATTAATTGTACCCTCATTTACATAGATAAACGAGTACAAATTCATTAAGGAATAAACACTCGCAGTATGTAAACTAATATTCGAATGCCGATTGACAACCTCGCCAGCAAAGCAAATTGGATGAACTTGGTGAGAATAAGACTTGGCGAGCTTCCTTATCTTTCCATGAGCTGTGATCTTAGGGAAATATATAATTTTATTTAGTGGTAGTGTCAGAGTGCTGGAGATGGAGGTTAGGCGGTCATTGTTTGGGTTTAAAAAATAATCATCCGAAGTGATGTTTAAAAACTATGAACACCATGAGATGTGGCTCAAGCTATTTTCAAAGGCCAACCTACTAAAGACAAAATATCAAATATCTAATAATCAACCATTCATTTAAAATAAATTAAAAATCTTAGCATGGAAAGATAAAAAGTAAATACAAAAATACAGATTGCTTCTTATAGATGTTGTTTTTATGTGTATTAGTAAATATTTAGTAGCTTAGAAAGTATTCAGGTTATTGTATTGAAATATTTACATATTCATCTATATCACGCTACTAAGGCAACATAAAAATTTAAACACCTCCAGTTAATAGGTTTGGTTAGTTTGATACATCTAATTTCATCAGTTAAAACAGCTCTAAAATGGGAAAATATATATAAAATAAAAGTATTTTTATACTTGATATAAAAATACCTTTTGAAATAAAAACAAAATTAGAATTAGCTATGTTGAAAATAAGGTCAAAGAAGTTTTGGTGCACGATTCCCCATAATTATTTTGATCTGTGTTGCATGCTCATGTTGTTTGCTATGTTCTAACATTTGTCTTACTGTTTCCCGACATGAAAATTCTATCTTCGGCATCGCACACTCACTTTTAATTTGGTAAGTGTACTGTCTTTTCACACTGCATACATTGTTTTAGTTTTTTTTTGAAACAAAAATATTTAGAGTAATTTTGTATAAATCTCATTAGGGGTGTGCGAAGCTTCGAAAACTCGGACTCAGCCTCGTATATTTGTTTGCTTCAACTTTGATTCAAAAGTGAATCTGGATTCAACAAATATGAAGCATGGCCAAAAAAAGCAGTTAATTTCAAAACACACATTTAGGTTTACTATTTTTATTTGTGGCTCATATTTCCATCAAAAATTAGTTTTCACTTAAAAAAACACTAAAATAATCAAATTTAATACCGTATCCTGTTGGTAACTTAATTAATATATTTTGTCTTAAAATTAATAATCTTTTAAATATAGAATTTTGTAAATTATATTTACATGGTTATGCATGGTATGGCAATGCTTAGTATAGTATTATTATTACCAAACCAAACATTAAACTTTTTTTTTTATTAGTCACACTTCTATTTGGCTTTGAGAATATTTCTTTTTATTCAATTCAACTTTGCTTTGAATTGAAAAAATGGACTTCACACACCCCTTTTCTATTAATTAAAATTAAATGTAAATAGGATAAATACTGCAGTTGTGATAATAATAGTGGATTCATCAACTATCAAATGTTTATAGGGATAGTTGAGAAAAGCAATAAGATAATGCGACATGAGGGAGGTATGGGGTTGAATCAATTTTAAATAACTCTTTTTTTGTGTTATAAAATATGCAAGGTGTTTGTCATAAACTAAACACTTAAAAGTATTTATTTTTCTAGTGATACAAAAGTTATTCTTAAAAATAAGTCAAACTCACAAGTGACAAAAAAGAAAGATGATAGATTAAAAACATATTTAAAATTCCTAAGGTGGAGTAACATAAATGGGGGAAGATCATGAACAGCATTAAATTAACTAAATGGGAAAGAGGTGTGGACAAAAGTTAAATTAAATTAATTTTAAGGGTGTGAAGTTTGTTTAGAAACGAATAGAAACATTATTTTTTGTGTGAAATTTTCATAACGGTCAAGCATCTTAACAATGAAATCCACAGCTGATCTTATGAATTTTGTTTCAAGAAAAACTTTTTTTTAAATAACTACAAAATTTGGTTTAACAGATTAAACTTTCATGAAAAATACTCAAAATACAAGCATACAATTTGAAATAAAATAAGTGTATATTATATAATATGTAGTTTTAGTACTTAAGGCCAAAATTAGTTCACTATATAAAAATTAAGTCTATAAAAACTGGTTTAGGAAATTATAGCATATAGATTATAAGATTTTCAAGGGTACCAGTAGTAGAATATTTATTGTTAGGCTGAAACTTGTTTCTGTGTGCTAAAAATTTAAATAAAAGGTACCAATCAAAATAATATTTTAATGATCAACACCACGTTATTAATGTCTTAAAGGGGCGGAGGGAGGGGGTTGAGGAGGGTAAGCTAAAAACATTCAGTAAAACTTGCTTGGATGGAAGATAGAAAACCAGCACTCATCTCCCTAGAAAGTCAGGCATACTAACTATGAAGCCAACATTAAACAGTGAATTCTCTATTTCCTCGAGTAATGAAGGGGAGAGAAGTCTGATATATTTTTAGATTGATTTATTCGTCACTTAGATCTGTGTGCAATTGCTCTAACCTGAATTTATTAACTTCTAAAAATATATCCTCCTGATCCAGGGTATCCAAGATTCAAGAATTTGAGAAAACATTGAATTCAAGATTTGATAAGCTATGTTGTTCCTGTGATAGTAATGGCCATAAAAAATTATATTCCTAGTTATTCCGCCAACTGGATTTTCAACACCTGGTTAATCAAGAGTTCATTGTATTTAATATTTTTCTATCATTGTTAACCATGATCAGACTTGATTCATAATATTAATTTATTTTAACAAAACAATTTATTAGACTATTAGTATTAACTATGACTATTTATATTATAAATATTAATACTAAGTCTAATATACTTTTCTAGATTAAAATATAAACATTTTACTGTAACAAAAAATAATTGCACATATATTAAATACCATATAAATCAAAATAATTATTTTATTTTAAGTGTGGACAATAGTTATATATATTAGTGGTATATTCTGGCCTGTCCTGTTTGAGCGTTTGAAAGCTATTCACATTCAAATTTATATCAGGAACTTGAAATAGAAATTTTGTTTGAGTGTTTTGAAGTCCACTAAGCTCATGAGATTCAATGTGCAAATTTGTTATGTTTATCAAGGGGCTGATAAAAAAAATTAGTTTGACTTAATTAAATAATTATTGTTCTAAGTTGTATTGCTCATTACATATATGTGATAATGATGGGCAGGTTACCTATCAGTGCCGGGAATGCGAGGTATTGATGGGAACTCGACTCGGTCAAGTCTTAGTGAAGCATCGGGTGTCAGTGGAGCCTCCACAAGAACTTATGTCAACGAGGCATCAACTCTTGTTTTGGAAACTGTGGAGAACGGTGTCAAAAAGTGAGTTTCTTCACACAAATAGTTTTTGTGGATCATACAATTTCTAGAGAACGGGATTTCTAATAAGATAGTTATGGTTTAAAATAGGAGTGATAGCTCTCCTAGTTTAAACCATGATTTAGTCTAGTGCTCTATTCCTAAGAAGTTGTTAGTCAGAATATGCACTAAGCATTTTAAAAATACTCTGTATCATAACATTTTGTTGAAAAAATTTAATAACAGTATCAGTGGGAATAATGAGGTGATTTAGGTTCATTAAATGCATTTGACCTTTACATAAATGAAGGATAAACTCAAAATTATTTCTTCTTATTGGGATTGAACTCTTCACCTACCAGGTCAAAATTGAACAAACTATTGGTGCGACAAAGAAAAATAGGGGTGTTATTTTTTGGAATAATTCACTAAAACAAAAATATTGGACCTTGCTATACTTTTATCAAATTTGACTGGAACTAAATAAATATTGGCAAGTACCAGGGCACTAGTAATTGCTATTCATTTATATATTGTTAACTAAAGTATTCATTTTAGAGTCTACTTATTGATCAAAATCATATTACACTACTATTAAATCGTTAATAATTATTATGTGTTTATTTTTATACTGATAGTAACAAATAACATGACCACATTTTTTTCATCGCTAAATTTTACTAACAATTTCTCCTTCATTTGACTTTTTCCTGCACTTCGCAGTTATACAGTCTGCTCACAAGGATGGAAGATAAAAGACAAGCTACATTGTCCATTTTATGGTTGTATCTTAAGAAGAGAAAATAAAGGAAAGAGTCTGTATCCTTCGGTTAGGTGACGTAAAATTTACATCCACAGAATGAAATTCAACAATGTTTGGGCCATCAGTAGGCATAGTAATAATTACTCAATATAATCATAGAATTAAATGTGGAACAGAGTTGAAATTTGGAATATAATATAAATGCCAAAGATCAACTAGAGTAAGATATGGACCTTAGATTTATCAGAAAATTGATTGAAATTAGGAAACTCTACTATATATTCATCATAATATGAAAGAGAGTTAAGAACACATTAAATTAATACACACACACACATATATATATATATATATACACTAAAATTATATAATTTAAACTTAACAGTTTAAGTCAAGATGTGGAGATTCCACATTGAATTCTATGATTATATTTATAAGTTGTTTCCTTACTACATTTCAATATGTTTTTCAAAAATAGTAATAATTACATTTGAATATTTCTTTACTTTTTTTGAACAGCATTTTATTTTTTATTTCTATACCTTGGTCCAGGTTTACAGTTTATTGGTAGGTTTAATTACCCACTCAATTAATATTTATGCGCTTAAACAATTTAGTTTCCAACAATGATGTCTAAAAAGTCTACTAGTAACTGGAGGTATTTGTTAAAAATACTGTTTATGCTGGTTCATTCCTTTGACCTAAGCATTGGCAAATTATTATGAATTTTTAATTAACTTTTCTATATAGTCGATTAGGAAAATAAAAACAGGTGAAAATAGTTATTTTTCATTAGACTTAATGCAACTATTTTTTAAATATAACACACCTATAATTATTATTTGTTATTTTTCTACTCACTTGATTAATCGATTAAATCAATGGTGCATAGTAGATTGCATAAAATTTCTCAAATATATATTTTTGTGGACAGCATTACAAAAACAAGTAAAAAAAAATATTTTAGTAAAAATTTCCAAATCTATTTTCACTATCACAATATTTTTCATATACAGCATGCTCATGAAAAAGTAAAAAATTGCATTACATCCTTTACTTAAAAAAAATATATATATAGTAAACATTAGATAAAAGTAAAGTCTGAGCCTTAAGGTGGGATGTAAGAGGACGCGAGGAAAGACGAGTGTTTTTGCAGTTTTAATAGAAAACAATTTTTTTCAGTAAAATAAATCAAATATTGCTCCAATAGAAATTTAAAAAGAGTTTTTTTTTTAAGCAAAGTAATCTCAACAGTTATTGAATATATCTCATCAGCATATAAGCATTTGATGAGAAATAGTTCTTATCAAATTTTGGAACATCATTTACAGATATTAAAGAACTGATGAGATTACAACGTGTAGAAAATTAAACTCAATACTTATACTACAGAAATATTTTATCTATTTTACTGAAAAATATATATATAAAAACTGCAAAAACACTGTCCTTAACTCGCAATTCCTATATCCCACCTTACCCAATGATGAAATTGTACAAACAAATGCAATCTCTTGCTGATCTGACAATTAATTACAATGATAGGTGTTAAGTTACCTATTTAATGCCATTGAAAGTGTATCAAAAAATAAATTAGCAAAATAATTCATTAATATTGTTTGAAATATTATTATATCTAAAATCAAATATTGATGAAGTCATTAGAAGCATATTTATTATTAAAAAAATACTTGGCTTTAATTCACTGAAAATTATAACAAAAACAAAGCATTTTTATAAAAAAGGAATAATATTAAATCACTTTTTGGGGTAAGAGGTAGGTCTTTTCACTCATAAAATAAATAAGTGTGAAAGGAACAATTTGTATTTTACACTAGAAATAGGAACACAGTTCACACTTTACGTTGCTGCCACCAAATAAACACTGAAATATGCATCGCAACTTGTTAAAAGATGAAATAATTGCGTCTTTTAGAAAATTGTCTCTTACTATTCAATTCCTCTACATAAGGGTTCTTCCTCTTTTCATTATAAAATCTATTTATATTCATATTTCACTCTTTACTGTTCTTTCTTCTTTGTATACTACTATGATTAAATTAGTGAATAATAAACCTTTCTACATACCATTTTCCACTTATTCATAATATTGAACTTAACAATATTTTCTGGAAACATTACTATTAGACCTAATACTTGCAAAGCAACTCGTTAGCCCACAAGAGCTTTTAAATTTTGAGAACTTATATCAGTCCATTGTAAAAATTGACCTAAATCAAACCAATGTTACCTATTTTTTAGTCAACAGAGGTAAATAAAAAAAACCTACCAAAATTTTATTATTATTATTATTATTATTATTTAGCACCGCGTCTTACTACCCGTTCGGGTTATACGCTTAAGTACTAATTACGCTAAGAGATTAGGAATTGAGAATGTTCAATTAAAGGAAGTGAACCCGCATTTGCGTGGAGTGAGAGTGGAAAACCATTTAGGAAAAACCACCCCCAGTTCACCTGACCGAGATTCGAACCTCGATATCCCCGTCCTCAGCAGTCGGGCTCAATACGACTAGCGCGTTAGCCAAATACGCCACCGAGGCGGGTCCCTACCAAAATGATAATTCTATCAAAAATTGGAAATACAATTTATAACATCTTTGCAAAATGTAATTTATTTTAACACTTGAATACAACAGTACACTTATTAACCAATGTTGGCATTACTGATAACAAACATTGATTGGATTTTATTCTTATTTTGTGTAGCAGTTGTTTACACGCTAGTTATGTTTATTTAGTAAGGAGGAGCAGTCAATCACTCAAGGAAGAGGTAAAATGTGTGCAAGCTACAGACTGAAAGGACCACTTTTCTTAATTACACGGTCTAGAAATAAATATCACAGAAATGTAATTTTGGATCTTTAGTTCTAGGATGCAATAGAGACAATATTGGTTTGAGGAAACACAATAGAAAAACATATTTATTTAGAGGTAATAGTAATCACTGCCATCGCTAAAAACGCCACTATCACACAGAACATGTTGGGCAGTGGTAGACTATACGTATGTGCACATTGTTCACCACACATCCTACATTCACAGTTTCAGCCCATCCACAACCACGCACATTCATAAAAAAACATTCAGCACAATTTAAAAAACTTTTATACCATCAGATAGACTATTTCCTCTTTATAAGACTACCTTAAAATGTATTTAAACCAATCTATTGAGAAGTTTAGGTTGCGGTAACACAAATAAGAGAGCTATAAGAGGTCAAATCAAAGTTACATCATCATCCCATATCTATTGTTGGTGAAGTTGAGATGGTAGAGAGAGGCTGCAGGGACAATTCACTTCATTTCAATGATCCTTTTTTCTCTTGCTTCATAATGGTTACAAGAAAACTAAAATACATGTGTGTTTTATTATAGTAAGGGACAATTGAGACCTTTTATTATTATTAAGAATAATATTTAGCACCGCATCTTACTACCCGTTCGGGTTATACGCTTCTTTTATTATTAAATTCACAGGATATACTCACCTAGTTAATTAATTTAGACCCACTTTGATAGCCACATGGTCTAACGCTCTACTCTTTCAGTAGATTAGACTGCCGATGATGAGATCAAGGTTCGAATCTTGGTCGGGTGTACTTATGGTGATTTTCCACTCTCCCTCAATGCAAATTTGGTTATACTGTCTCTAAATATAACCTTCATAATCCCTTAAACCATTAGTATAATTAGTACACAAGCCTATAACCTGAACGAGTAGTAAGAAGCAGTACTTAAAAGAAAATTTAAATCTGATTTTTGCAAAATGTAACTTAAACCTTTTCAAGTTGATTTAAAAATGCTTTGTTTTCAGTAAATATATTAAAACAAGTACCAACTAATAAAGTGTCTCTTTAACATTTGTTGAGGTGTTCCATAACCTCAACCTTAGATAAACTCTTATTTTTTCAACCATAGAATAACACTTATTTTTTCCTTCCATCCAATACACTTACTTTTCATTTGTAACAACTAAATAAATACTTATCCCTTCTTGAACAGCAATTACCATCCAGCAATAGTCTTAAGAACCCTATCATTACTTTCTACAATCAGTCTTTTATCAACTTCTGATAAATAAACCACCACTACCCACTGGCAAAAGCTAATGTCTAAATGTTAATTTCTATCGCGGCTTTGTCTTTGGCTCCAGAGTTACCTAGATAGGGTACTAATTATCACTCACACATTTAGTTTTTAGCAAACATTTCGTTTGTGAATATGGAGATTTTTTAAAAGTAGGATTTTTAAATCAATTGTATTTTATCTATTTATTTCTAAGCACGGTTTAATCAAGAAAATGGTTTATTTTAGTTTGTAAATTGCACAACTAATGCAGTTTTCTGAAAGCATCAAGGTGGTATAAAATCAAGAAACACATTATCTTACTATCACAACCAAAATACCTTGTAGATAGTTGTACAAGCTGCATATTATCTGTGCTCTGTACATGTATATATGCACTACATTGAGCCTTGCTGTTGGCGCACTAGTATTGTTCATACACCATTTATTTCCCGATTCTGTGTTTTACCCGTAGACACAACAAGAAATATAAATTTGTATTAAATGTAAATTGACTGAAATTGTTTGAAACCAAGTGACCTTTGGCATTGTGAGAAGAATAAAAAATAATGAAAACAATACATTTTTAAATGACTTTTGAAGCTATGACAGGCCTAGCAAGCTGATAGTGGAAAATATATGGCTTTAATTAATAACTGAACCAGAACATAGGTTGAAAACATTAATGGATGTAAAAAATAATAATTTAAATGACTAGCATTATTTTGTTATTAGTAATGCTTTTTAAAAATATTATTTGAACAAATTTCAGTCAATACAATTTTCTTCATTCGTGTAAGGTTTGTTTGTATGTACAGTTTTGAAAATGCGGAAGGTTCTTGCTTAACTGTTTGTCTGTTTCATGAAAACTAATCTATTAAATTTAATAATAATTTAATTGAAAATCAAAACTATATATCAAAGGCAAGTATAAATCCATTCACATACGATCAAAAGTTGGCCTTTTTTATACCTATAAAAAAGAGAGAACTACATTTAAACATTAATTTTATACAAATAAATATTATTTAAAGGATTCATATTGTTACCCCTTCCTCATGTTTTTTTTTCCCAATAATCTCTCTTTTTGTTTTAAGTCTAGTTGTTTCCTTCAACATAATCACTTCAAGGGCCACTCTTACTGGTAGGTATGCAGACAAAAGTGTCAGTCTTGTTTGGTTTATGGTGGCAGAGAGCTCAGGGTTTGAATCCCAACCAAGAGAACTAAGGTGTTGTTTCCCTATTGGTTTCCTCACTTTCCTCCCATACAAAATACATATACACTTAATTAATTAAATTATATCCACCTCACTCTTACCACATTAATGCAAATATGTGGATGCTATTACCATCATTTTTATTTCACTCTTTAGTTCAAAAATACAAATAAAGTTAAGGTTTTCAAAATAATTTTTGTTTACTTCCTAGACAGGATACCTCATCAATGTGAACAAAGTAATTTGAGACCCAAACGAAATAACTTTTGTTGATTAGTTGAGGCATGCTTAGTCCACCTTTAAGGGCTCCGATTGGATAAAATTGGTTAGTCGAAATGTTAATGCTAAATTGGAACCATCGGGTTCTATAGGAATTGTGAATAATTAGCCGAAACAAAGTGTACTAATGTTATTGTTAATGGAGGACCTTCTGTGTGTAATCAAATAGCCAAAAGTTACATATTACTTTTCATGTATTGTATCTATTAAACTAGTTTACTTACCATCAGCATAACAATAATTTTACATAGTAGTAGGGGTGTGCGAAGTCCACTTTTTCGATTTGAAGCAAAGTTGAATTAAATATAAATGAGATATTATCAATGCCAAACCAAAGTTAGACTATTTAAAAAAAAAGTGTTGAAAAAATGTATTGTGCAAATTTATATAACTTTAGAGCCTAAATATCATGTACAAAGTGTTTTATTGCAAAATTTTATTACAAAATTGTGTAACAGATTTAATCTTAAGTTGATAAATTACATTACTCTTACAACATTAATTCACTTACTACAAGTTTTTGGGATGTGAACATTAATTTGTAATGTACATTTTGCAATATACACTGAAAGGTAACAAGCTTAGCTTGTTGGGTTACACTGTGACTCAGCTTATAAGATAGGACCATACTCTGGTAACATGTATTAGTTACATGTGTTATATCAGGGCATTACTTTTATTATTAAAGGCTGAGTTGTTTGAAGCAAATTATTGTTCTGTGATAATATTGATTTATTCAAGATTTAAAATTCCACATCTTATAGGTGACAACAATATGTCTCTTCAGTACAAATATTCAAAGTGCACTTTTTATTTTGTATAAATTAGATACTATAACTTAGGACGATCCTTACATTATCAAGAAATATTTATAAACTGATAATACACATCCGCCAACTTAATATTTAGAGCGCAATTTTAGGATGATCAAAATCATGTCTTACTTTGTCAAGAAATATTAATGAACAAATATAACATTTTAGGATGATCAAAAACACATCTTAATTTGTCAAGATTCTGAACACAAAGATACCAAACCAAGTCAAAAAACCTGCATACCTTGTCCATGTACTCCCTTACCTTGCATTTGTTGACCTCAAAAACTGATGATAATTATATTCATAAACAAACCAGAAATTACTAAGACACAGAAATAACAAAAGGGGTGGTGCCTACACTTGCTTCCTGGGCAGGTGTTCAATACGGAAGTGAAAACTAAATCCATACAAATGCAAATAAACAAATTTTGAACTTGCTTTAAAATGAATAGAATATGAGTATACAAGATCTGAATATAATTTATGTTAAAACGATTATATTTAAATAATAACAGGAATGGAAAAATCTACATCATTTCATGGACATAACAGAACTAAATGACAAATATGAACATATATGTGTTTTTATTTAGCTGTCAATATTTTTACTGACAGAGCTCTATAATAATTATCGAAGCTTGAATTTTTTTTCCGAAGATATTCAAAAGTTTTTGAAGCTTCACACACCCCTATACATTAGCATACTTGTACCTGTTTCATACGTTTGTAATATTTTTGTGTTTATTCATAGCATTATTTATAAATTGTTTGTTTAGGCACTATCTCGTTCCACTTTCAATGGCCCAGAAGAGCAAATGGAGAAAGAAAGGAACCAAACTTCATATTTTCAATGACCATACATTCATTGCGAAACACTTGTCTGGGTAAGTATCAACTATTTAACAATACATATATGTGTATATTGTTTTAGTAATTTAAATTGATTTATTTTTCTATATATTTATTTTCGAATATATATTTTTTTATAAACTAATAAGATAACACCTAGCTCAAACTTATAAAAAACTTAAACTAGTTTGTTTGACATTATTAAAATACATCCCCAACTTATGATCAAAATTTCAGATCATAAACATTTTAACTCAAGTGGTTGTTTAACATAGTACGTTCCAGTTTATTGTAGGTCATTGTTGGTCCACTAATAAACTGAATACCTTTGATTTATAAGAATCCCCACACACATTCATTGATTGTCAGAATATCAGTTGTGCATTAGAGACCTGAGGTATTATCCCCACCCTCCCTCCCGCCACCCATCTCTTCCTTCCCTCCCACTAAATACTAATATAAATGCTTTCGAGTTAAGGAGTGTATATGTTATCATAATATGAATTATTTAAACATGAGAAATTGAGTATTTTAGTTATATAACTCATTTTAATACACTAACTGCACACAACTAAAACAACTCATGCAGAACAAATGTTTTTGTGAGTGGATGTAGGCCACCCACTAATAATGTCAGGACTCTTATATTATTGCCCAGCGAATCACTATGACACATTTAGGCATGGGAATGCTATGGGAGCTTTGATTAGGAAAGTTTCGACTTTACCCTACAAAAACAAGGTATAGTGGTTTGTAGCAGAGGTTCTGTAGGAGGTGTAAAACAATATATAATATATTTTTTAATCATTTTGATTTTTTTGAGCTTTGCAGCTAGCCTACACTCAACTTTTTCATAGGAAGGTCTATGTAAAAAATACAAACATATTTTTTGCAGCCAAAATTGAACATTTGAATATTTTATTGGTGTTGTTTTATAAGTATTGATATATTTATCAAAAGTGACAGTTGCAGATTACATGACCTTATGAATACGTGAAAGTAGATCTACTAAATTTTCTGGCCATCAGACCTTTCATATGAAAATTGGACTATATAATATAGGTTACTGTAGAAAGTGTGTATGAAATAGCCTAGTATTAAAGGATGAAATGAAACTAATTTCGCTTAGTGATGATTTGTTAACAAACACTAATCAACAGATCTTTGACTTATAAATTTAAAAAATTGTAATTTGTTTTAATGTGTATCTCTATAATTATTTTACCCATGGATTATTATTAATATTATTATCATTATTATTATCCATCAAATCATCCTATCATCCATCAAATCAATTAATCATCCATAATTATCATTATCATAATTATCATCATTATAATCATTATCATTATCATTATTAGCACTGCGTCTTACTACCCGTTCGGGTTATACCCATATTTATGTATTCTTTTTAATAACTTGTAAAGGTAATTTATTTTATATACATATAATTCTATTATATTTTTAGAGTTGTTGGCTCTTTTTAAAATTTGTTTACATCTTATATTGGTTGGTTGCTCATGGCCTTCATTCTAGAGTTCTTCCATTTGCCTTCTTGCATCTCGATAGCAATTGGCTTAGTTATTGCCCTTGAGTCATTAATGAATGGTTGCTGAAGGAGTGCGATTTGAAAAGGAATATAATAGGTATGATGAAAAAGTGTGGACCGAAAGGGAGGGGTAGGCCAATAAAGACATTGTTAAATATTGTAGACAAATGTGTGCCAAAGAGAATTGTTAAAGAGTTTAAACAATAAAAGAGCATGTATGACTCTGTGTATGGGTTGTTGAAGCACAGGGAGTATGTAAGGATAGGGCAGTGTGGAGGAAGTTAGTGAGGATGTATTAAGTATGAAGTTGTTTTTTGAGCTACATGCACAGTTTCTTGCCTACCCCTTAAGCAACAGCTTGATTAGGTATGCATGTAGAGTGTTACATTGGACTATAGGATCTTTATCCATCAAAGGATCAGCTTCTTTACAAAGTACACAGTGAGGATATGGATATAGTTTAATTTTGTAGTGGTGGGAAGCCTAGAAATCATGGACTGTATATAGCTGGTAAAGAGTGACAGCAGACAGCCTTTAGTTTTCAGGGATGAATGTCCTTGTCGTTGATGATAACGCTCTGTTTCTGAAGCTAGTCTGTATGATTGTTGTGCCACAGATATTGATGAAGACATACCAGTGTGTATGTAACAATAAAACTACTTAATTACTCTCTAACAAATATAGCTACTATTACTAATTAACAAATATAATAACTTAGCTATTTAATCCATCGTGATATTAGCATCCATATAGTTGCCATTATACTTTTGGCAGTATAAAGCCCTCTCAAGTCGAAGGTGGCTGCGTTATCTAATAGCTCACAATCTCAACTAAGTGCTCATTTGTAGCTGATGATTTCCGGATATTCCATCACAGACTCTGACCTAAAATATGACTTAAAATATGAGTGGAGAATGACCCTGGACATGGGACGACTCCTAGATAGTTCAGTGGTTAGAGAATTGTCGTAATAAGCCAAAGGTAGCAGGTTTAGTTTTCATATCCAGTTATTTTTAAATTTAAAGAATATGATATTCAGATGTGGCTAAAACCATTACTAACAAATACAATAGCTTGCCACTTTAATACATAATATGTTTACAAGCAAATATAAAACAATTGTGTTTGTAGTGGCACACCGTGCCATGTGTGCACCAAGCCGGTGGCGCGGAGACTTGGCAAGCAAGGCTATGAGTGCCGAGATTGTCAGCTGAAATGTCACAAACATTGCCACATCAAGGTGGACACCACCTGCACTAGTTCCACCATCCAGAGCATAGAGCTGTAAGTATCTGTTACAAACATTAAACTTTAAATATTTATAATAGATGGAAAATGTTTAAAGCAGAGTACATACTTTTAAACCAAACACCATCACTAACTTTGAACATTGGCCGACACGTAACATGTACCCCTGTATGGATTAGACCATGAACATCGTTGTGAAAGCAATTTATTTCAATGTTCGCGACATGCTTCAATCCACTCAGTTGGTTTTGAGCTTGTACATTAAAGGAATCTTTGAAACGTTGTTTCGCATAGCTTGGATGGTTGCTCCAAGACAGAATTCATGACGCCATTCGGTTCAATAGTGTGTACTCAGCTTTAAAGTTTAAAGAATAAAAGAGTATGGGTGGAAGGTTCTCAATAATGGCTAGTCTGGAATCAGTCACACCCGCTTGTCAGACATGTACTAGTAAGCACACTTAACAAAAAATTGTTGTGTTAGTTTTCTGATTAAACTACATATGTCTACAATAAAATGTCAGGAGACTTAATTAAAACCAATATGATTACACCCTCAGAGTAATATTAAAGTTTACTAGTAAAATTTAAATATAATCCAACAAAAACATTTATGTAAAACTACAAACATCCTTAAATTATTCAGCCTCGAAAAGAAGCGAGATATAAAATAGTGCCAAGTTCAACTTGCAATGTCTTTCCAAATAACTTGTCACTTCTATAAAGTCTATCTTAGTGTGCCAATCTGATTTAAAGTCTTTAATTAAAGTGTAAAGGAAAACTTTAACTTGAGACTTAACATCATGTTATATAATTACTAATTAGTTTAAAATTCGGAATATTTTACTATGAATTTTTATTAGCTGTTATCCTTAACTAAATGTTTATTTGTTTTAAATACCCTGCTATACCTATATTGGTTTTTGTTAGGCTAAATGCAAGCCAACATAAATGTAAATGTAAAATTAAGAGCTGGGCAATGTTCATCTCCTTCTGACAAAAGTGTCTCTTGACAATTCTGATATGCGACTATACTTGGGTGTGCTGTTGTAGACAGACATCATTAAGAGTCTGTATCCGACAAGCGGATTTACTGTAGGCGAGCTATTAAAGAGTACATAATATTGTTGCTACAGCCACACACTTTATCTATTTTATTTGTTTGCACATTATTAATATTATCCCTTGAAAAACATTTTTTTTATCAGTTTAAAATTATGGTGGAGTTAATTTTATGCAACCAAGTATTTTTGGGTCTGTTTTGGCTGAAAGTTTTATAATTGCCGAGCTAATACCGTGACTATTTATAGGATTTGTTGAAATAATTGTCTGGGAACACATAAGGAAAGATATTATGTCAGGTGAACTATGAGTGGTCTGAATTCTAATCTAATTAGAAACTCCTATGCACCAATAAGCTGATTATGTTTAGTGCCTGAAAATACAACTACCAAATATGTTGAATGCTATATTTATAGAATAGTTCTAGTATACAAGCTTGACAATTCATTATTTACTCTACTTTAACATTTAAAAAAAAGGAAGAAGTGATCTTTGCAGACAGAGCTAAACTCTGATTTTCATAGGAAACCTGTTATTTGAAAGCTGTAAACAAATGAATGTTGCCAAAAAATTTTATGATTGTATTTGTGTTCCAAGTCCATTTAATTAGTTATACAAGCATAATGTATAGAGTAATTATATAAGGAAGTATTAGTTGAAACATTTGATAACATTTTAATTATAAACTATATAATTATTAATAAATCAAATAAGACATATTTCTAGAATGCCAAATGCTAGTGGCTTTCAATCAATATTGTTGGTCAAAAGCTGGCTTTCTATGAAAATCAAGGTATACCATCTTTCACTAAATAATTCCAAAACACATTTTCCTTCTATTAGAATCCCTGTAAAAACTCTGAGCAGACTGTAGTGCCTCTAACCAGACAAGACACTTTGGTTAATTTGTTATGGAGGATTTGTAACAATTTACCATAATAAATAAATAAACTATACTTTTTTAAATCTTGTCCCAATCAATGCATCCAGCACATTAGTTCAGTCGTTAGCATGTTTGTCTACTGAGATAAGGGTCCCGGGTTTGATTCCTGGCATAGACTAAAAATTTATCATTGTTGAAATGTGGATTTACCCTTTCACAATGTTGGATTAACGACTGAGGACTGGCTGTTGTTCCTGTCTTTGACTTAAGTCACATTATAAGGCATATGAAGCTACAACAGGCCTAGTAGGCCGGTAGTGGAAAATATATTACTTGAATAAAAATCTGAACCCGGCCACTGGCTGGAAACAGTAATGGATGTAAAATGCATGGCAAAGATAGCTCAAGATATTTTGCAATCCATTCCAAAATCTGTAAAAAAATTTACTAAGTCATTTATCTTGTTGGAGGTTCTGCAAACAAGAGGAATTCGATAGTAAACATCTATATTATAATTAATAAACAAGATTAAAACCTTTATTTGCTATTATTATGTAGCTACAGCCAAATCTTCATTATTTTGGGTTGTACATTAATGAGTCTCATGGCTAAAGGAATATTAATAGAATTATATATTTCTCTGTAGCACCTAATTCTCTTAGAGCAATAGTACACATTACTAACTAAAGTTTGTGCACTACTTTGCTATGTATCATTCTCTGGGGGTCTTTGGAGTGTTTGACATATGACACATAAAACTGCATACTGGTTTTCAGGGTAGACATTTGTTTAAAGGTTTACTGTTGACTAATTTAAAACAAAATTTGAATATTTTTAAAAATGGCTTTAACAATTTTGTTTAAAATTGATATCTAAGGAGGGATTGAACTCTCAAATAACATTATGCTTGTTTTTAAGGTAAAAATTCATTCAAGGGTGGTTTACTGAGGAATGATTTTTGAAAGTAAGAAATATTTAGAAAATGGCTCTTAACAAGTTCGTTTAGATTGTATATATGAAGAGATTTTACATGACAAATAAAATGCTTCTTGTTTTTGGGGCTATATTTATTAAAGGATAGTTTATTGATTACATTTAAAAATAAATTAAATTAGAAAAAAAATGGCTGTACTGATTCGGTTCAAAATGAGTCTCTGTTTAAGTTTTTTTCCAATGATAAATAATTAGATGTATTTATTAATTTTTCTAAAAAAAATCTTGAGTAAATTACTGAAGATTGATTTTTGTAACTTTAGAATATTTTAAAAAATATCTATATTGATATGGTACAAAATTGGTATTGGGGAACTATTTTACATAATAAGGAATAATGTATTTTTATTTTTCTAAAATAAACTAATTTATTTTTGAAAATATTTTAACAGTTTAGTTTTTAAGTTTATAAATCAAGTGTATTTATTGTGTGTGATGTGTTAGTTTTTATGAGTAAAGCTTACTTCAGGGTGATTTACTGAATATCTATTTTTGAACATTTTCTTCAAAGATATTATGACAAAGTTAGTGTGATTGTGTAGTACCATTTATTAACTTCTTGAGGCTCCCGGAAATCTGGTGGTCTAGGGGTAAGGTGTCGGATTTCTCTGCTGGGGGTCCAGGGTTCAATCCTTGGTCCTGGCACAGATTTATCTGATTGCCAAACCCTTCCTTCACCTTTGACAAGATGTGTATTAATCACAACTTGTGAATGTGTGACAGGCCAGGCCTCCACCGTGGTTCGGATTCCATGTTAAACTGTAGGTCCTCCATTTCATCTCACAATCACCCTACCATTACATTATTATTACTAGCACCGCGTCTTACTACCTGTTCGGGTTATACGCCCATTACAAATTAGCGTAAGTGCGTATAACCTGAACGGGTGGTAAGATGCGGTGCTAATAATAATAATAATTATTATTATTATTAATAATAATAATATTAACTTCTTGAGCATTACAGTATTTTGTTATTACTTGAATAATTATTATTTGAGCTATTTTTCAAAGCATCAAAATAAAAAATAACCATTTAATTTTGAACAAATTAATTTGAAATGGTTTAGTAGTATAATTCTTGGTATGTTATTATTGAGTGACCAAACAATCAAGATTTGGCTATAGTTTCATTTTTTAAACTAAATAAAATTAATTATCAATTATATTTTAAATTTTATTTATTGTATTTACTATTGGAATTTTTTTAAAGTCTCTATCCTGCTTATTTCAATATAAAATACCTATTAAATACTACAATCTATTATAATAAAATATTTCAGTGCATATAATAAATTATCATAAGGTGCTTGGAGCTTCAAGTACAGGTAGCTCTTATATAACACAGGTTATATGCTATAGAAATTTCGTGTATTGAAAAATGATGTTAAGTGAGACTAAGAACTTTTAAAATGAAAGGTACACATTTTTTTATTAATGAATAAAACTTAATTCAAATAAAAAGTTCATTAAATCTTATTTGAACAACATACCCAACAACCTTGTTTAGTTTCAACTTAATTAAAAAAAGTAAACACTAAATTAGTAATTCTTTCGTCACTGCTCATAGAAAATTTATATTTTCGATGTGTTTTTACAACATGCTGTATGTCACCATAAAAAATATTTAAACCTTATTTCATTTCAATAATTTAATTAGTTCAAACAAAGCAAATAGCAAGTGAATCAATAAAGAAACTAAGCTTAAAAAAAAAACAATACTCTCTATGCTATGTTTTTTAGTAACATCAATTATAGTGCACTCTTGCACGAAAATGAAACATTTAGTGCGGGTCAGATATACTTTGAGAATCTTTTGTTTATTCACTTTTAAGTTCCAACAAAGTTTTTTGTTAAACTAGTTTTGACCGAATATGGTAGATCGTGTTTTAATGAAACCATCATAGAAAAGTACCATCTTATACGAGAGCTATCTGTAAATAACATTCATAATATGTTTTTCCTGAGTCTTCATATTGAATAAAATATAATTACACTGGCCAAACCCCAAAACCAGGGGCTCAAAGCTCTACATTAGTAGAACAGCACTTATGTTGAATAAAATTATAAAACCATCAATTTGATTAAATATTGTTTTTAAATAGTACAGTTTAATGTTCCATTTTAACATATTTTTTTCCTTTTAATTTTTGGTCCCTACTGCCCGTACTGAGTGAATAGGTAAGACTTTTAGTTGTCTGTCGCATGGCATTTGTACATTTTGTCATGTAGTGTGTTTATATTTAACTTGTCTACCGGCAGGGGTTGGAAAAGAAGATTTTTATTAGATTTTTTAAAATAGTTTTGATCCAAATATGTAACTACATTCATAAAGTGATCAAGTCTAATAGATTATTTACTTTTAGAAAATATGCTGAGGATTTCATTTTAATACTAACTTCTCAATTTTTATTTAACAAAGATTAAAAGTGTTATTTTCAACCCCTGTTTGTTATGTGTTTGTGCTTTGATCCATTTGGAATGAAATAGTGTTCATATAATACTCTTAAGTATAGCATTGGCTTCAGAAGATAATATATTTAATTCAAGCTGATTTTAAATACTTTTTACTCTAATTCCGGTATAGGAACAGAATAAGAAAATTCACTGTACAAATTAATATATTTGTTGAAATTATTACTCATCAGAAAATATGAATACTAATAGTTAGCAGTTTACATTTGAATAATTTCATAGGAAAATAATACCAATACCAACACCTAAGTTAAGTTTAACCCAATTGGGTGGCCGAATGGTGTAAGGTGTCACTCTCACAAATACTGAACTGTTGATGAAGGGGATATCAGAGTTTGAATCCCGATCGGGTGGTTTTCTATTATATCTCCATCAAAATGCAGATACACTTACTCTAAATTCATCCTTCATCCCCAACACATAAGTGTAATTAGTTCATATGCATATAACCCTAATGCGTAATAAAACACAGTGTTAAATAGAAAAAGATTAACATTTTGAAAGCATTAAATTATTTTGTTTTAAAATCTAAACAATAATGAGACCAAAAAACTGTTGAGTAACATTTAAAGCAGTGGTTCTTAAAGAGAGATGGCACGATGGTTTCCAGAGAGTGCCACAGAAGTATGGGGACATTTATAATGAAGTACACAAGTATTGCACCAACAAACTTCTTGCTATAGCTAATATTAATTTAGAGTTTCTACAGTACATTTTTAGTCCCAAAAGTGTATTTTGTAAAAATTTGGGATCATCTACTAAGGGTTTCCTAACTCATAATGCCTGGACATGTATGTTTCATATCAAGGATGCTGTGAAATACAGGGGATGTATTAAAGGGTGCCACACTGGTTAAAAGCGAGTATAATAGATGGACAAGGTTTCCATAATCGGGCCTATCATACACACTGGAGATTCACAAAGCATCATAAATACATACACAACACAGCTGAATAAAGTAATTTTCAGGACATATCAGGTTTCTTTATCAGCAGAAAAGTGTTGAACAATGACTGATGTATCAGGATCGACACATGTAGAACTAAGAGGAAGTGTATCCACATATAATAATTAGCGGGAAAGTGGGAGTCTATTTTTGAAGAACGACCTCGGTACACTTGCCTATGGTTGGAGCCTTGAACTCCCCGTCATTGGCAAACCTGACGCCTTTGTCTGCATGCCTAATAATGCACCTATTAATTTAGTAACTAACCATCCTTATTTATAAGCAATAAATGAAACATTGTATCTATGCTACACTACTCGATTGGATTGTAATTACTCGAATCTTTTTTTAAAAATTTGAATGTAAGCCAATTGTAACTTATGTCAGTTTATTGTCCATAGTTGTTCTTTTGTTATTGTTTTGGTTTGAGTTAACATTGAAATGCATAGTTTTGAATAACTTTATTTATCTTAAGTGTGAAATTATGATTGTTAATTTTGTAGCAATTGGTTTAATAAGAGACACTTAACAGTAGATTGGGCTAGTAATAAACATTTTTATTCCATAGAAGTTTTGAAATATATTTTTTGAAGTTGTATGATTTGTGGTTTATGGCAATCAGTGACTGTGTAAATGAAGAGAACGAGGGGCATTCCCACCTCTCCTTCCTCCCCTTTCTGAAATAATTTATCTACTTTTGATATTCTCGAATGTCTTAGCATCAAATTCCAGTTAATTTATAGAGGTATTTAATTCTCAAACATTTTCAAGGTGGGTACCCCTCTACATATTAGTTCATATTGGTTTCTAAGAGCATCACAATATCAAAATAATGTTGGGGATGCACACTACAAATAGCTTCTAGATGTTTTTAATTTTCAAAAGATTTTCCCTTTGAGGCCATTCCATATAGTTTCTAGAAACATTCAAATTCTAAAAAAAATTCTGGTTACGTACCACTTCAAATAGTTTCTATAAAATTCCAGACGAGGACCACCACTTAATAGCTTCTTGAGGGATTCAATTTTCAAAAATCTGCTGAATGAGGACCACCTGAAATAACTCTAGGAAAGTAAAAAAAAAACCCTGGGAAGTAGGACAACCACTCCAAAATTGATTCTAGTAGTCTCTCATCTTTAAACATTTAGAGCCCCTCTTTGGCTTAATGTGCCATGCCATCTCTTTCCTAATTGCCTACCTTTACACATATAAGGTTCTGCTGCAACTGATAGCATTGATTTTAAGTCATTAATAGTGCAATGCTACTGGTTTTAATTGTCTTGTACTAGTATATCCATTTATATAATAATTTTGTATGTCAAATAGAAGCTATACAGTTTGTATGTATGCATGTTGTGGTGGCTTTGTGTTAGAAATTTATTTTTGTATGTATAGTTATATCTGCAATGTTTCATTAAAATAGCCAGCAAAATGAAAAATTACAAATATGTTAAAAATGTTTATGAAGATTAGATTTATTTTCATATGAATGAGCTTTGAGTTTGTAATCTAATAGCTTGCCTGTTTATTAGGATGATTTTTGTTGATTTTTCTGCTATAGATTAATAATAAGGCTCTTTTAATATTTCATTAATTTGGTTTATTATATCATAGTTTTTTTTTTAGTAAATTTAGTACATTTTGAGCAATACTCTATATTTAATGATTTTTTTTCCCCCCAAATATTAACTCAAGGTTATATTTTATTCAAGGTTTGTTTTTGTGTGAAATATCTATTTTCAGCTCTTACATCACAAGTCCCCTCATGGACAGGAGGCTGTTCCAGTTGAAGAATGGCTAGACTCAAAGACAGACACAACATTGTCCCCACGATACGGGACAACTATCCACTGCGACAGCAAGGGATCACCACAGGCAAACACCCTTTGGAAGAAAACTCACGGTCTCATGGAACTTGGCTTCTACAAACTGATGTACAATGTTATGTTTCAATTGCTTTGGTCATGCAGCTCTTGATACCCTTGCCAGGACCCTAGGATCCTCTCCACCCTCAAGCCACCCAGGTTTTATGGGGTAGCTGTTAGAAATAGGGTCGAGGTCATACTCGGCTATTATTAATCAGGTGCTACTGCTAATATCTTAAGAGAATTTTCACAAAATAGTCATTTATTGGCATCAGCATCATCCCAAACATATAAATGCTGCTATTAAAAACTTCTTGCTTGGATTAAATACCTGATTTTCCTTATGCGATCCTAAATGTGACTATTTAATATACATATATGTCTAGTAGAGGTGCATTCTACTGACCATTCTATTATCAAAAAGAAACCCTTATTAAATATTACAAATGCATTTTCTTTTCAGAACATGGATAAATATATTTAATTAATGATGGCACTTCAACATTATAGACTTGATTTTTTTGTTTGTAGCTAATCAGCATGGAAATAATCAATGTTTACATATATTAATACAAACTAATCATCATTAGATTTTAAATGCATGTAAAACATATAGTAAATACAATCTTTATTGACGTAAATAAATTGATTCAAGAGAGCTGACCTTTCATTCATTGCATGCAACAGAAAATGTTGCTTGTATTTTTTAAATATCTGACACTTTACACAATTTGCTTAGTGTCAACTTCTTCTGATGACACGTGTCACATTAAAATAACACACCTAAATAAATGAGTCTTGTCTGGGTGTAATATAGACTTATCTGAGGACCATGAATAGCTTAAGCTGTGGAATCGACAACATTTGACAGGATCAGTGAAAAGTTCCTGCATCAAGATAAATGTGAGTGATTAACATTTAGTTATAAATGAAATAATAATACCCATTACTTTTTTTCTTCACATGATTGTAATACTATGCAGCAAGATAATTTTAGATCTGATAAATTTTGTAATAAATGAGCACAGAGCTTTAATTACCTATGGCAATGTCCAATATATTCTTATTACAATTATATAAGTTAAAAAACTACTCCCAAATTTGAGTCAATCATTAATATTCACATATTATTGTAACTTACCTGTTAGAAAGTTACAAATTAAGTTTACTTAATAATAATAATAATAATAATTAGGTTTGATTGGAGAGAAGCCACATCGAGAATTACATATCCTCTTTTATAAAGTTGTGTTGCGCGTTTCACACTCCCCCCTGACGAGTTCCGATAGAATGAAACCTAGGTCGGGGGATTGGGCGGTAACAATCAATTTTTTTAAGAGGTAACCATTACCTTGTTGTCCAATGGCAGCAATGTAAGGTGTTAACTGTGTTCTTCTTTTCATTGTAAAAGTCATATTGTGTTCGTTCCTTATAAATGTTTCTCTCCACATTTACTATACTTTTAAAAAGAGTTTTACCATATATATACATACATACATACATACACACACAAACACAAACACAAACACACACACACTAAATAATAATAATTCATAGCTCTGCTAGTGAATTATTTTTTAAACACAATTTTGAGTTGGTTTTATACATGTTTCATTGAAATCTACATTTTGACTAGCTATGAAATCTTAAATTTGATGTTATTATTGCTTAGGAGTCATATATAGCTAAAAAAAAAAAAGCCCTACAAATATTTACCATACATAAAAGAGGATGGATATTAATTTAAAAAGTAGAAATTAAAAAGGTTTCCATTTTGAGAAGCTATTTTCTAATCTAGACACTTTACCCTATTCTGATTAGATTATTAGATAAAACATCAAAATGTGTTCATATAACACTTTGCACAATTGATAAAATATGTTATTTTGTGAGTCTATTTTTATTTTATATAAGTTAAAGAATAGTTTATCTTCATTCCATCACTATTTATAATTTATAGAAGTTAAAGAATAGTCTCTCTTCATTCCATCAGCCTCTTTTAACTTAATATTTTAATATTGTGTATATTGAAAAATTACATCTTGTCACTGCAATTGAACCCGAGACCTTTGACCTAAAAGTAAGCCAATACTCTTCCCTACTGAGCTATCTAGGAGTCATCCCTTACCTGAAGTCATTCTTCAATCATATTTTAAGGCAGAGTGTGTGATGGACATGAGAACATTGTCAGCTATATATGAGCGATCAGTTAAGCTCGGAAACTATCAGAAAACACGGACACCTTCAACTTGAGAGAACTTTATGCTGAATCATGATGTGTGCATTCATACAGTTGTAATTGTACTATTCATGGCAGCATAAAGCTCTCCTGAGTCAAAGGTGGATGTGTTAACTGATAGTTTGCTAATTCAATTGATCGCTCATATGTAGCTGACGATTTATTCCCGTCCATCACAGACTTTGCCTTAAAATATGAGTGAAGAATTACCCCAAGCACAAGATGACTCCTGGATACCTCAATGGTTAGAGCATTGACATAGTAAACCAAAGGTCTCGAGTTTGATTCCCATGTGTAGGTGTCATTTTTTAAATTTAAAGAATATATTTAGATGTGGCTATATCCGTCACTAACAACTATATTATAATAGTTTGGCTATTTAATCTATTGATATTTTTAGCTAAGGTTTTTTTTATATTTTGATAAGAAATGCTAATTAAAATAATATGTTCTGATTATCTTTTATTTTATTGAATAAATTATGGTGCCTATAAAGGGGGAGTAGAAATATTACAACTTCAAATAAAACATTAAATTCAAGGCATTTTTTCTTTTGTTAAATTAAAGGTTCAATTCGCCTTAGTCTAATAAAAATACTTGGTTTTTAAATGCATGGAAATTTATACAAAATATTACAAATTATAACTATGATTTTTTATCTGTAATAATTGAAATTTAAACATTGGTTCTGCACAGTTTGGCATTTCTGCCAATACTTTGAATATGGTACCATATTGTGTTTTTTGTCATGGAAAAAGGTCTTCCAGAATAATTATTCTTCAACTCATTCATAGTATGTGAAACTCGAAAGAAGATTATTGCTATGGCCAGAAAATTAATTCACTTTTAATATTAACCACACAGATCATTTATTTAAAATTCAAATTACCGACTTTGGTTTATTGTTAAATCACAAACATAAATGAGTTATTGAATATTTAGGATGCACTAGTCTGACATAAAAGAGTGAGGTTATAAAAACATGTTTGCTCATTAAATTCACCAAACTAAATTTTTAGAGGAGTGTCTATGAAAACCCTGTTTACTTGTTAAAAATGAAATTGTTTATCAAACTCTAACTTAAAGGCACAGATTACGGTGTTGAATGTGACATTTTAATCAAAAGTATCATTATTCACCTAAATTGAGGATAGGAAAACACACTAGTGACTGGATTGGGTTGCATTCCAATGTCTTTAGTTCTTAATAAACATGTGAATCCACACCAAACTCTGCCAGTAAAATAGTGAGAATATCTGAGATTTTAATCCATCTATGTGACCGGTTGCCTCACTCTTCGCAGAGTTTGGCAGCCGGCGAGAGGTTTCGAGACTCTCGCTAAAAACCGAATCTGGCCAATATCAAGAGACTGGTGGAGGATGGCCGCTCAGGCGAGGGATCCTAGTTTACGTCTATTTGACCACTCACTTGCCTTGAAATTGACAGAGTTTGGCGGCAGAACGTAGGGTTCCAGAATACGTAAGAGTATGAGTATGTAGAGCACTTAAATATAAAGGTGAATCATTGGAAAGATCAACTCTTTCATTAGACTCAATTTTTATAAATATATACATGATCTTCTTAATTCAATCGCTAAAATAAATAGAATTGATATTTACAGGTAATTAACATATTTACTCACACCATTGTCAAATCTTTACACTTCCATGCTGTTACGACCAAGTGCATATTTTGTTCCATTAATTGATTATCGTTAACTGTACTTATTTTTCTGTAACTACACAAAATAGATGCAACAAATTTAAGCTTTCATAACACTTCAAAACTTCTTATTCTAACAATGGTGTTGCGTGATGAATCATGTGGATTTTTTTAAAGATTTTTTTGTGGGATTATGGTGATGATTTGTCACACTCTTACTTAAAACAGCCATGATTATGAGTAAGAGTAAATTGCACTTACATTGAATATATATTTCAATATAATTGTTATTTTGCATGATACTTTATATATTACTTGTCACAAATGGTACAGTTGTGTTTATATACATGTCGTATTATTATATGAACCATTGTGAATGTTTTTAACATAGAATATAGTTTATTATAACCACTGAAATTCACTAATGACATTCAAATAAACAATCTCTTGGAATATGCTCACACAAAATCTCTATCCCAAAACAGCTTACTACTTATTATAGTTTATAAATCATTATTGTCATCCATTTTAAATTTAAAATATATTATTATATTGAAAGATCTTGATGGGAAAAAAAAAGTTATTTTAATTCGACATAATTATTATGTTAGAGATACATTTAAATATATTAACAGTCAAATGGAATGCGGATAACAATATGAATATATTTCATGTTAGTAGTTAAACAATATAATACTATAGCTCAAGTGTGTCATGTGTATAGTTATATTTTGCTTCGAAATCTGCCAAAATAAGTATAATGAGTACTTTAAATGAAGAAAAATAATATACACTAGCAATGTATACTTTGTCTCTAGTGATGGGAAACAACAAGGCGTGCGTATTGTATATCACTCCTAGCTCTGGAGGCTTGTTTATCAATCCAGGGTGCAATAGGAGGTTATTTTTTTGCACAAAATATTCTCCAGTCTATCTTCAAGTGAATTGTTGTTGGTTTCCATTCTCTTATTGGTTTCGATAATGTAGTTTAAATTGCTAGTACCCATAACAATGGCAATAAAGCAAAATACCTCCTCTGGAGTTTGTTAAACCTAGACAATATAGCATAGGTACTTTTAATATACACTTAATAAGTTATATAAAACATTATACAATCATTCATATGAAGAATAAATGTGAAACCACAATGTGTAAAAATCACCTTTAGTGCACCCTGTCGAAAAACGAACTCGAGCCTCCTAGTTAACCGCCTACTACATCGTCAATGCAACCAACCCTGGTGATAATGGCTAATTGAACTGTGGACACTTTGTGCAAAAGTCATGCTTAAAATCTCGTTTAAAAAGTTATTAGTAAGCTTACGCTAAAGTGGCTTACTCTCGTCAATGATTCAAGTGATATTATATAGTAAAAATGTTTTAAAGAAAACCAAAAAACATTTTGTACATTTTTAAAATATATATTAATATAATTATGTGAGTAAATTATTATTGGTGATATTTTATATTTCATAGGTAATTATTACTACTAAAATATTATTTTTGATTCCATCTTAAATTACATAAAAAAAGAATGTGGATTTTCCCCAGCCCCTAGTACTAAAAAAAGGGTAAATCATATTTGTACAACTAGGCTCTAGTTTTGTTTAGACAAGATGATTTTAAAATATGGTGCAAATTACTAGTAGAGGGGATATGAAAAAAAGATACAATATTTGTTGTTTAATTTAAATTCTGTAGATGTTTTACAAAAGAAGTAATATATCTATTATATTATTATTATTATTAGCACCGCGTCTTACTACCCGTTCGGGTTATACGCACTTACGCTAATGTGTAATGGTAGGGTGATTGTGAGANTACTACCCGTTCGGGTTATACGCACTTACGCTAATGTGTAGTGGTAGGGTGATTGTGAGATGAAATGAAGGACCTACAGTTTAACGTGGAATCCGAACCACGGTGGCGGCCTGGCATTCCCCACATTCACAAGATGTCTTGTCAGAGGTGAAGGAAGGGTTTGGAAATCAGATAAATCTGTGCCGGGACCGAGGATTGAACCCCGGCCGCCAGCACAGAAGTCTGACACCTTACCCCTAGACCACCAGGTCACCGACTATATCTATTATAGTTACGTCCTCTTTGAAGGCATTTAAAAGTTTTTGAAAACTTTTTTGTTGCTAAACAATAATTGTAAAAAGTTAAATTGTCGTTTCACATCCCTACATATATTTAATAGATGCATTTTTGCCTTAATGTATCAGCAAACATAATTAAAATGTTACTTTACACTCTACCAGGATGGTTAAACAATGTCTTTTTAATTTTTTTTTTTTTAATTATGAGATTTGTACTTTTTTCTTGTCACTTGTTCAAACATTTAATACAGATCCTTATGTTAATTTCTTTTTAAATGGCAATAATAACTATATATATATTTTTTTTTTTGGGGGGTGGTCAGCTAAATAAGCCAAAAGTGACTTTAAAGGGTTAAGAAAACAAAAAAGATAATATTATGAATGGTCCATTGTATATGTGTAATACATTAGGTGATATTTCTTAGTATTTATATATCAAAAGTTTTGTGGCTGCCTTGGATGAGAAATCTGTCAAAGAAGGGAAAGTAAAAAAGAGAAATGTCAAATAGACTCTTCAAAGATGATTATCTATACTCTATTTACTGTGAAAGGTGTCTGGCTTAATTGATTCCACTATGATGATATCTTATAGGCTACACCATAGTGGAACTATGCAAGGTAAGATTTTAACAGGATAAGCAAAGTCTACACTACAATTATTAAAAGGTATTCCTTAAAGAGTTATAAACCCGATTAAGGTAAAACCTAGCATTTGGATTGTTTGGTAATATAAATGATCTGCATGTTATCTTCTTACATAAACAAGACATTATTTTATATGATGAAATTCTAATATGAAGGTAGCTGAAGAACATACACAATAGGGCCCTGCTTTACAACGTTCAGTTAATACAGTGGTTTTCAATTATATACATGTTTACTGTGTTCAGCACTTGTCTCGCTCTTACAGCATGTCACACACAGTAAATGGCTTTGGCCGCCATTTTATGTCTGTGATTCAGTCTGTTTACAGTAGTGATGGGCACTATCAAATGATTTTAACTGTCGTTTATCAAATGAATCGTTATCATCACCATCATTATATTTATCATAAATAACAACCGTTTCCAGCCTGAGGTTGGGACAGTTTAGTTAAATGCCTCCATTTTGTTCTACCCTTCCACCATTCTTCTCTTACTTGCACACTTTCTGTTACTTTCTGCCTCACTTTTGGTCTTTTTCCTACATACTTCATTTCCATAATTTTCTTTGACATCCTCTCTTTTTTCATCCTCATTACATGCCCATACCATCTTTCTATTGCTTCCTCTATTATCTCATTTAATCCCTGTACCACCACTCTTTCCCAGATAACTACATTCCTAGTCTTGTTTCTCCTCGTGACAGCTAACATGCTCCTCACAAACTTCATTCCCATGGCCTCCAAAGAACAGTTTTCATTTGCCTACTTTTGTATCCCTTTTTAGGCCTAGCTCTATTGCACACTTTATTATGATAGTGTAAACATATTAAGATTTTATATGAATATGAATGATTTTATATTGAATAATAAAAAGAGACTATGTTCCATTTTACAATGGTGCACTGGACCATAACCCGTCGTTAGAGCGGAGCCCTATTGTACTTTTTTTTAATGATTTTTCATCTCCAGAACATATTAAAATAGTTCTAGTAACTTTATTAACTCACCAATCAGCCAACCAAACTTTGATTAAAACTATTTCAATTTAGAAATAAAGTAACTTATTTTAATCAACTGAGATTTTTTTAATGAACAATAATGAGAATAAGTTTATGTATGAAATATTAAGTGGTGTGACTAATGTTAAATTCATATTTTCAATTGTTATCATTTTCTAAATCAGTATGCAATCCCATTTTATATAAAAGTGTAGGTTAAACCCACATTCTATTGATCTTATATGTTGGTATTTTGATTTAATGTTTGTTTATCCAAAAAGTTAATGAGTAAAATTCTCAGTGCCTCATTACTAATGAATAAATGTAATGATTATGATTGTGACTTAAACCCCACAACTATGTACAATATGTTTTCTTGTTATGCTGCTATGTAAGTACTTAGGAGTTTATTGTCAATAAAATGCTTCTATTTCTTGTGTTTTTCTGTATTTCTGTGTTATATTCCTTATTCATCCCCATATTTCTTGTATTAAAATATAACACAGCAAATGTATAATAATGAAAAGATTGTTTTTTATAATAATGGGAAATTATAATATAAATGAATTTTGATGTGGAATAGTTTGATCCAGTTTTCAGCAAGCACCTTCATTTGTTTCAAGATTCAGCCACTACCAGCACCACATACATCAACACACAATGCTTATATTTTTATTATTCATTATAAGATTCCCGTTGCTTAGTGAATATTTCTTTTATCTTTGAAAAATAACAGATAAATCACTAGTGAGATCTACCTCTTTACTATGTATCAGCTGGAATGTTTTTATAATTTTTGAATTCACTCTTTATTGAGCCTTCCCCTGGTGAAAATTTCCCTCCTTTAAAATATAGATACTATAAGATAATAGTAGTTTACAATTTGTCCAAAGCTTATTTATTAAGTAGGCCATCATTTGCCAAATGCATTAATAAGAGAACCTTAACTAATTGCAAATTGAAAACAATTTAAAAAACTTAACTACAACCACGGTTACTAGACCAGTCGGTAGGGGTCATTAGTAGGGCTCTGTGAGTACTCTTTATTTCGATCTTGATCTCGAGATAGAGATTGAAAGTTGTGTAATCTCATCATTTTCGAGATTCGACTTGATGTACTTAAAAATAAATTTTTAAAGCGCACTAGTAAGCATAATCTATTTAATTGAGATGATATCAGCATGCTCAATTATAAATCATTTGGTTACTTGACAAATTGTTAAAAATTAATTTCAATTTTCAGATTAATAATGTAATAGAGTTTTAAAACCACTTTCGACCAGTAAATTTTTTCAATATTGTCGTCCATTTTGAATTATACTTTTTTGAAGTTGTTAACGTGTATTGCCATGACAAAGCGATGGAAATAAAAATAGCTAAGAAGATTACTAAATAATCCAATGATTCTTTTTACTATTTTTACCTGGTCCCTTTCTAAAATAATAATTTATGTTAAATTAAAAATGTAATCTCTAAACTATAGTGAATTAAATGTTTTAAAACTTAAAATATTTAAAACTCATATTAATTAATATGTTTAGCTATAAAACTAGCTCTAGTTTAGTTACTATTTAGTTTTAGAATTATGTTGGTTAACTTGTTTAAAATCAATGTTGCTCTTATTTATTGCAATACTTATTTTACCAAACTTACATTTGTATTAAAAAAGCACTTAAAATGTCATATTGTTTGCTAGAAATATTATTTTTAATTTTTAAAGTATGAGCATCAACTTTTATAAGGATTAAAAATTAAATTGGAAGTAAATTTCTCGATAAAATGTCTAACGAGAGCCTGTACAATGTGCATGTTAAACTCCGCATAGAGGAATGGAAATGAAACAGAAGATGTGATCAGGCATGATCACACTAAGGAATAATAAATGAAATACGAAACACTTCAACTTTCTAATTGTTTATGATTCTTACATGTTCTTATACGGTAAATTAAGTTACTGAAGCATATTTTGGAGAAATATTAGCGTATTAAAATGTCAATTGTATTTACTTTTAATCAAGACAGTGTAGAAACACTCTACAATAATGTAAAGTGATAGTGAAGGAAGCCAACCTTAAAGGATAGTTAGGTTAGGCCTAGATATAAACAAACACACTTCTCTTATTCTTCTTACACTTTTACACTTCCCATTTTTTTCAAACTTCCACAGTTGCACATTGTTTTGAATTTTAAGACATATTTATTTTTCATATGAAAAGACATTAATGAAAGAGTAATATTCCCGAAAATTCAAACTAACATGCAACTGTAAAGTTCTAAAGAAATGGAAAGTGTAAGAGTTTAAGAAGACAATATGAAGAGAGAAGTGTGTTTGTTCCTACCTAGGCCTAACATAACAATACTTTCAGGTTGGCTTCCTTCACTATTACTTACTTTACATCTCTGTACAGTGTTTCTACATTATCTCGTTATAAATTTCCAATCATCATACAATTATAACTTTGTTTTATAATTGTTAGTGTAATTTTGATGTCCTTAAAGACATGAGTGTTGAAACCATTTTGATTATTTGTTTTTTATTAGATTTTTATTTGAGTGTTGTTTTTATTTTTAAATTGGGTTTTTGAGTGTGTATTTCTAATTTAAAAAATGAAACTTTTTTTCCCCCAAAAGTGTTTACTATTTATAAAAATGAGTATCATTCATATTTTAAGAACATGTGTTTTAATATATAACATTTAAAAATTATGAATAGGCCTATACCCGAACTTGGAAGCTTGTAGAAATACTCAACACAAATGAGAAAATCCCAAGCTCGCAGATCCATAGTCATGAGCCATATGTGCAGTTGCAAGCCCCACCACCTGACATCAATTGGACACCAAGCTAACTTCGGCTGAGAGTTCTACCCGTCAGTCACTGAGTGTGTTTACTTGTATAATAACAGTGTAGTTTTATCAAATGTGAGTTAGTAACAATGATGTGTTATGCGATTGCCAGTTGTTCTAATCAAGAAATACACCAAAAGGACATAGGAATTCATTTTCACTGGTTTCATAATAACAGTGAAACTACATTGAATTAAAGGGGAATGCTTGCAAGCAGGTCGATTCATTTGTCATTGATATTGCTCGCTTGTGCTCAATACATTTGATGAATTAGACAATATAAGGGATTGAGACAGTGAGTTATTGAATCTTCCTATAAAATGTGTGTTAAACCTTATTCAGTCTCTCATTTAAATTTAACAATATTTAGCACTGTTAATAATAATAATATTTAGCACCACGTCTTACTACCCGTTCGGGTTATACGCTTTAAGTACTAATTATGCTAATGTATTAGGAATTGGGAAGGTCAAATTATAGGAAGTGAACCCGCATTTGCGTGGAGGGAGAGTGGAAAACCATTTAGGAAAAACCACCCCCCAGTTCACCCGACCGAGATTCGAACCTCGATCTCCCTGTCCTCAGCAGTCGAGCTCAACACGACAAGCGGGTTAGCCAACTACGCCACCGAGGCGGGTTTTAGCACTGTTGTAAATCCGACTAGGCCTACTTGTAATGACAGCAAAATACAAGCAGAAGAATGACATTTTCACAAAGAAGTACAGCAACTTTTACAATCTCATCAAACAATGATACAGACTGCGTATGAAAGGAATCTGTAAATGAAGACATAGGCCACGAAAAAACACAGGAGTGTGGGTATAGTGTTGATGGACTGTCTGCAGGATTAGAGTCTATGAAAGATGAAAACGGCAAGCTAAAAAAACATATTAAGAACCTGCAAGAACAACTAAATTCAGCAAATTACGAGTCAATACAACTAAAAAACATTTCTCATGTATTTGAGGGTGAATTTTCTATAAGTCAGCAACAAGCCTTCAAAAAAAGGAAGCTTTTCTAATTGGTTGTCCGATGATATTAATAAGGCTGTCACTTTATGGTGCTTATTGTACAAAGCTCTGGGTTTTGTGAAAGCGGTATTAAAATATCCACTTCGCAGTGAAGTTTCAATCAAACAGCGTCTTGAGAAGTGTCCAAACTAGCGAGTTGAGCCTCGTTGTTAATGTTGGATAAATGGTTTTGTCAGAATGCTAACAGCAATCCAGTGAATGTTGATATTTCGATGAACATCAAAGGATGTTACGAGGCTCGGCTCAAAGTTCACTGGATGGCGCTGCGAGTCTAGCCTCGAGCCAAACCACTTGCAACTTTAAATTATTGTTAATTTCTAATTAACCTTCCGTCACACGCAATTAAAATATTAGCTGAGCAGTTGGGTGTTGTGAATTTTACTACACCTTGATTTTTTNTTTTTTTTGTAATTGACATATTAAATATTAACTGCGAATTCATTTTATAATAGGCCGAGGGAAACTAATAAACATTAATTTAATCTTTAAAAATTAGAGAGTATATTAAAAACAATATAGTTACATGAATACACGCGTGATGTAAACCATACAACGATGCTAGCACTTTTTCTTAGAAAGTTTGTTGCACACTTGCACACTTAAAATGAGTTTGAAACTGCCTCTGGGGGGAGAGGGGATAACAAAGATTAGACCGTCACCCTAGGTAGATTTTGTGGGTAAATATGTCCCAGCCCACTTCAGTGGCTTCAGTCTAACATGTCAACCTCATGTTGGACTGGTGTGCTCAATGCGGGGAGATCAGGATTTGAATCTCGGTCGGGTCTATTGAGGGTGGTTTTTCCTATATGGTTTCCCACTCCCCTTTCACACAAATGCGGGTAGATTGCCTCTAAAATGGTTCCTTCCTAATTTATATTCCATTAAATTTGTTATATACTATATAATAATATAAATACTCTGTTTAGAGACCTTAAATAGGTATTGCAGACTGGTATAAGTCACTGGTTGTTAAACATATAAATGTTATCGTCTTTCCTGCACACTTATGGAGCTTCTTAAATGTGAACTTTTTTTTTTTGCACTTTTGGCCCAATTAAAATAGATGCTTAATCATTTGGTGACATTCGAAAATTTTATATTGACCACTGATTTCTTGAAATTTATGTTAGTGGAGAAAACTATTTCCAGTATAATCTGCTTGCCTTAAGTACCTTTGAGTTTGCCACCATCGGCCAATTTAAATTTTACCTGTTCATGCACATTCATGGTGTCTACTCAACTTGACCAATGAAATTCTCGACTCTTTCCCTGATCATTTCCTAAAATTCCCGACTCAAGTGTTTTTAATTTGTATTAACATGGTCTACTAGGAATTAGAAAATTATA
>CABFVZ010000875.1:13132-27730 GCA_902151445.1 Timema monikensis | reverse complement strand
CCCTACAATTTTTTTTAATTTACCAAATTCCCAGCTTATTCCCATTTTTTCCTGACCACTTAAATTCCTGGCTAATTCCAGTTTTCCCGGATGGTAGACACATTAAGCCCTTGAGCCTGCCCTGCTAACACCTCACTTTTCAAGATTCTTTTTTATTTTTTTTATTTAGCACTGTATCTTACTACCCGTTCGAGTTATACGCTTAAGTACTAATTACGCTAATGGATTAGGAATTGGGAAGATTGAATTTATAGGAAGTGAACCCACATTTGCGTGGAGAAAGAATGCAAAACCATTTAGGAAAAACTATGCTAGATCACCCGACTGAGATTTGAACCTTTATCTCCCTGTCCTCTGGCAGTTTAGCTCAACATAACTAGCGTGTTAGCCAACTACATCATCAAGGCGGGTAAGATTCTTTGAAAATCAAGCATTATGTCTAGGCATTTAGGCCAATAGTTCACAATATGAAAGCAGACAGGGAGATAGGCTGTCCAGAGGCAACTCAACAAATTAAACACTTAAGTATTTTATAACAATTTTTTTGCATACAATAACGCATGAATGTTGTTAATAAGTTAGCATCCCAGTCCAAAAGTATTTTCTAGACGACCTATACATATAGTCAAATCATGTAACAATTTTAAATCAGCTATGCAACAATTTATTAAATCTTTTGAATAAATACATAAACATAATATAATAAACAAATAAGTTATCGTTTCATAGTTAGGTTCCTAAATATACTTTTTATACAAACTTTTAACACATTTCTTTGTGCTTTAATAGTTATGATTTTAAAATTTAAATAAACAATAACACTTAGCAAAGTTCTTGGCTACAGGTGAAATATCTTAAAACCTAGAAAGAATTGCTTGACTGTCTCAAAATATCATGTCTCAAATTAGGATATTAAGAATCAACAAATACACAATATATAATAACAAAGTGTTGAATTTAAGTTTGATAAAAAATGTCCTGATCTTTTCATTCTGAATTATATTTGTATTCTTAGTTGATATTAAACCAGAAACAACACAAAATGACAATATCAGTGGTGTGAGGTGACTTTTCTCAAACAAGACTAGGTTTGAAGACACCTTTCATTATGGGGCTAAAGAGGAATACTATCCATTTAATGTACAATATGTAGCTTAGCAAATACACTTTTACAGGTCATAGGTTACGCAATTTAGCTCCCTTCAACTAATTCACAATATTTAGACATGGAATAAACAAACAAATACATAAATAAAGATATAAATTAAACAAAAACATGAATAAAAATAAATAAGTAAACAAGTAGATTAAAAATGATAGTGGAATATTGCCTATATGTGTATATTGGAGCGATCCTTCTGTCACCTTTCTGAATGAATTTGTCGATAACAGAGTCATAGAATGATTTTTGACTCTGTAGTTAATCTAGCAAACCTTTTTCAAAAAACAGGGAAAGTGTGGAGAATCTATTCTCACATTGGGTGTAACACACAGTCGTCTTAATGCGTTTCAAACAATAGTGGATGTGCTCACTGATATTGTTGATACCAAGCAACATAATTTATGTTTCTTGGAACGATTCTTCTGCTAAGTCTGTTTCCTCCAGGAACTTTGTAATTTCAGTCACAGTCTTTTCTGAAAAGTCTGGTAGTCTGTAAACTAATTCACTCCGAAAACTGTCAAAATTGAGAAGACTACTGTAGATTGACTGAAGTGACAAAAATAAACTGTCAGGAAAACAAAATTAGAAACGGATTTTTTTTTAAAATCTAGCAGCACAATAAATTGCAGCTCATTAAGATCTTGAAATTTAAGCTCCATTTGTTCAATCATGGTGTCAATAATTTCACTATAAAGACGCACACACTTATTTCTGGGATTCAATGAGTCATCTTCTCTACGTCTCTTCTTAGGAGCTTCCACATAGTCATCATCTTCTAATTTTCTATACATCCCTTCAAAGTCATTTCTAACATTTTTGAGGTGAGAAATCATCTCTTTTACTTTATCGATGCAGTATTTCACATCAAAAGTTTTGGTTTGACCTTTTTTTAATGTCGGTGAGAGAGAAAAAAAAAGTTGCTGAAAACCTTCAGTAGAAAGGCAAAATTGATATTTCTCAATGATGACGCATACCCTTTATCAGTCATGAAAGCATCAGTATCCCAACTATCTGGATTTTCACCAATATTCTCAAAAAACTGTACGAGTTCTGTTTTATTTTCATTCACCGTGTTCACAATTTTGGAATTGCAATTCCACCTTGTACTGGCAACTGTTGGAAACCACTTCTTTACCTCAGATTGATTAAGAGTGTTAATTCGTTTCAATTAATGTGAGAGTAAATTTGGGATGCCACTCAATGTGTGCATCATTTATTTCTGACTTAATCTTATCCAAAATTTCATCACCAGCACATTCAATTATGTCATTTTGAGTTATGTTGGAGGTTCCTTTAAAAGTCCCCCTGCTCTGGAGATAAAAATCCAATTTACTATCATATTTATAAAGTAACTGCATTAATTAAATGTAATTTCCCCGGTTAAGGGAATCTTCCCGTTCGTTGTGACTGGTGGATGGCAGCTCTTGTTTAGCCAAAAAAAACAGCACACATCAATTAACCGTTTCATTAGTTCCCAGTTTTAATCAACCTCTGCATTATGTTTTAAAATGTCTAGCTGTTTTGCCCACTCTGTTGAAAATCTATACTGTTTTGCCTGAAATTTTTTAATTTCTTTATTGTGGATAGGTGTGAGTGAGTCTTTTCATGGCGCATCTTGGCTTTGAGAAAATTGCCGATATCACAAAGGCTGTTATTATTCCACACTCCCTGATTTGTTTTGAACAACATACAAGGCCAACAATACAGCCTACTTCTTGATTTGCATGCAGTTATCCATTATGAAGAATTATAATATTCTGTTTTGAAATGATGTGTATATTCTTTTATTTTTGCTTTAACAGAAATGACTGTAGTTGGCCAACCTTTCTTTATTATTTTCTGCTTTTATTCAAAAGTGAGGGCTCCAAACTAAACTGTGAATAATCGGTCGAGAGTATAGCATTGAGAAAGGTGATCGGCACTGCTATATCCCACTGAGCTACCTTCACTAACCCTACTACTTTTCTCAGGTCCCTTCCTCAAAATTTGCTGCGAGGGAAGAGTTTCCAAATCCGAGTCCCCTTCCATATTTCACACTTCCAAACACTGTCAAACTAAATTGACAATCGAACATTTTAACACATCACAAAATCTCTTTCATTAATGGGAAAAATTACATAAGCTTAGCAACCACAACACTACCACTTATAAAAAGCAAACACAAATTACATTTACTTGTGAAAGAACGCCAAGCGTTTGCATTTATATTATTATACATATGGACTAGGCTGGTAATATTATAAAATTATAATAGGTAATACTTTAGAACTGTATATGATGTACCAGCATATTTTTAATATACACAAACTTAATAAAGCATAAAGAATAAGTGAAACTTGAGTTAAAAGGATTGTAAAATGGGTAGGCCTAATGATTGACTTGGAAATGAAATTGAAAATATTAATATAAGTAAATGAGGCAGTGTTTACATATTGACGAGTCCTTAATTGTGATTCCCGTTCTCCCTGTGTCCACAGTTCTAAAGTAGTTTATTATTAAAATGTTAAAGTTAATAATATAAAGAACCAATATTATTTATAGTTCATGGGCCTGATTAATTGTAATCTGTTTGTTATATTGTTACCAAAGCTCTCTCTCTCATTCATACTAAATATCAGATAACAATCATTCTTAATGATATAACATTTATTTGTCAAGTTTCATGTATATTTTCCAAGCTTTTCTAAAATTTAATGCAAACCTTCTTTGACAACTTTTATAATTATTTATCATAACATTTTGATTGCTTCTTAGATATTATACTATCTCTCCTTATTAAACTTTAAAAATTTGTTTCATAAAGTAAGAAGGTTTGGGTAGATCCCATGAGTATTGCCACTATATTTAGCATATTATTAATGTCAGAAATGTAAGGAAAGAAACTTACATTTTCTTTCCTTATATTTGTAATATCAAACATCTCCTTACTACATTTAACAATTATTACTATAATTAATGCTTTGAATAGATTAAAATAGAGAAAGGGGGAAACATTTAAGTATGGAAATAAATCAAGGTAGATATTGCAAATATTATACCATAAAAGCATTTAAAAGTATAAAAATAGGAGAAAATATTAGCTTTTTGTAAATTGTCTAATAGTAGCCTACATATTTTAAAATATTACCTGAAAAATTAAATTTTCTGAATTTCTTATATTTAAACCGGCTAAATCTAAGCTAAATAAACTTGTGAGCCATTCATAAGTGAACAAGGAACTCATCAGTTTTCAGCATTTCATTTTACAATCAGAAAATCAATTTTGTTAGTAAAAAATAAAGTCCTAAGTCTGACAATTGTTAAAAAAAATCATTCGTTAAGCTTGATAAAATTATAATACAAAATAAAATTTAGAACCAAGACATAGCCAGATAATGATGATCCCTCCCTAGAGATTACATAAAAATCACCATCGAATAAGAATTTACATGAAAGAGCCTTTTAGGTAACTAAGTTCTATCAAAGGCCCAAACACAGCAAATGGCAGTTCATAATTAACCCAGTCTGTGAATTTATTATTGTATTGAATTACATAAAGCAATATCTGTCAATGTAAGGTGTTGTATGGTCAAGTTGATGATCAAAATCCACAATGCAACACCCGGAGAGAAAGAAAAATCAAGAACAATTTGTATCACTTTGAAGTTAGAGTATTCCTAGTTCCTCACACTTCACACATGCACAACAAAACCAAACCAGGGATGAGAATACAGGTAATTATCCTCGTTCTACCATCAGACATTTGGTAATACTACTAACCAAATGTCTGATGGTAGAGCATTGTGTTCAGACATTGCATTTTCCTGTGTAGCAATATAAATTTGGTTAAATTCCGAAGATAACTTTTTAGTTTTATTTATCCATTTTAAGATTATGGAGACCAATGCAAAATTTGTTTCACCAAACAAAGCTAGGAAGAAGATAAAACAACTAACATGCATTATTTTGAATATTGCAATTTTTTTTTTATTTAGCCATTTCCCGCAAACCCGGCAATATTCGATGTGTTAGGTGTAAAACCGGCAGTCTTCATTGTTTTAGGTGCAAAACAAGCATCTCCAATTTGTATTATCTCATAACTTAAGTTTTATTGTAGATACTGCTATATGAATACATTTTTAAGTGATATAGGAGCAGAACACTTAATTATTAAGAAATAAAAAATCGTTCAATCATCTTGTTTAGTTACAGAGTTCTAAGAAATTTATCTCTCCTGTAAAATTTGGTAAAGTGTAGATGCCAGTTTTGCTTCTAGACCCTTAATTTAAAATGTAGGTACCCTATTTTATAATTAATATTTTATTTTACTTTACTAAATATATGTAAAGCTAATAGTGAACCATGCCTAGGCCCTACTATAGGACATTTATATGCTGTACGAGCCGATAGGCTCTCTATATAAACAAAATTAAGAATAGGGCATAGCAAGTTAATTAATTCTGTTCAAAGATACAACTGTAATTTGAAGTATACGCTCAATTAGGGGTGTGCGAAGCTTAGAAAATATTTTTGACTTTGCTTTGAATATTTGTCAAATTGATTACAGTAAAAAAAAATATATTAGAGTTTCAAAAATAACAAATTTTTGACAATATAAACATTTTCATCGCCCTAAACTGTTACATACACACACTCAGTTTACCCCAATAGGTAGCAAGCTTACTTTGATGTAAGATCAGTGGTATTCACATACCTACCCCGAGGGGAAAGTACAGCCAATATATATATGTGCACACATACAATGATAAACACTGAATAACCAGGGTCAGCTTTAGGATTAACCACAAGATACCTCGAGATGTAAGGGTACCTTTCAGAGTAAACAGAATGTACATCCACTAGTCCAAAAGTTACTTATAGCTACACAATAAATTATGTGCATTCAATATTTGACCAAAGAAATAATAAGTAATGTTCTTTGTTTTGATCTAAACTCACAACAATATCACAATATCAAATTTTATGTCGGCTATTTATTTGAAGTTCATTAAATTATTTGTTTTAAGCTTTATGTTTTTCATGTCAAAATCACAGGCACAGAATATGTAACAAAAATGTTGGCAGCTATGCAATTATAAATATAGGCTATATGAATACTGTAACCTACTTATAGTTGAATTGAAAATCTACACCTGATAGACTCAGAAGATTGGGATTTGACTTTATTTGAATCTTGGTTATCTGCAGTTTGAATTAGAGTGGTTTTATAGAATATGATTTTCCCCATTATCTTTTCAGGCAAAAGATAGTGCACCTCTTAGTTGTATTCGAGATTTAATTGTTAATTAAATAACCTTTGTGTTGAATAACCAATAGAATAAAATAGTTTACTAGTGTTCGAAGGGTAAGTTTAAAATTTAATTAGAAATAAAACTTTCTATTAATCCCATTTGGTGTTTAATGACATGAGTATATACACAAATATACATATAAATACAAGCTCATCTTTTTGTTCAACATAAAATAATAGGAGACTTTACACATTTCAATTAGGTTTCAGAAATATTTCAGATAGCTCGTTCGATTCGGCTTCGTTTCAAATATAGAAAATGGACTTCGCACACCTCTAGTATGAATCCTAATAAATGTTGTGAAGTCGGTGTAATTAAATTGTGAAATTTTCAGCAACTATGATAATTTAACAGATAAACAAATGAAAAATGCCGCCAAGCGGCCATAGTAATTAAACAGAGAGAGGAAGATAGAAGGGCAAGCCGTACACACTTACCAGAAAACTGTAGGCCTTTATGTAATTTTCAGGGTACATCAATCCCCTTCTTCAGCAAAATGAGAGTAAAACACAGACTGGACTATGTGAGCATGAGTAGTTTAAAAGTTAAGGTAAAGTATGTTACAAATTAAAGGCTGTCAATTCTTTCATTAAAATGCAAATACCTATATAGCCTTCTACTTATTTAAATAAGGTATAAAGCAACAAAGGTATATGTTATCTTATCAAACCTTTTTTCGAGCTCCAAACACACCTGAGATATCAATGCCTAGAAATTCTTGATTTTGATGGACTTGAAGAGTCATTCATATTAATTATGATAAATCTCCAATTAAAATCCTCAGATAATAACTTAATACGGATGTTTTGAAAGGTGGTAGGCTCGCATTTAATATGGTCGCTTTATAGCCCTAAACTCTGGTAGGTAGAACCAATATAATATCCTGAGCTAAGAAACAACATGGCAGTGATAAGACATAATTATTTAAATAAGGGTTATCTTAACACAATCATCCAAATCAAATTACAATTTTTTGTAGTAACAAAATGTGCTGGACTGTTTACAAGACAAGATGAACACATTAGAACCTAACAACGACTAGTGTTCCAAAAATATGGCTGAAAATATTTTCACAATTAACTACTGTACGGTATGTTACAATAACATTGAGTTGGGATCTTCAATGAATTGTTTAAACTTCCCTAGCCATTGCGCTCCGACAGCTCCGTCCACCACACGATGATCACAACTAAGAGTCACTGTCACATATGTCGCTTGTTTGAATCCTGCTTCAGAGTCTTTATCAGGTATCAGTCTGTCTTCCGTCCCTCCTACTGCAAGGATGCATGACTGAGGCGGATTAATGATGGCACTGAAGTGTTTGACTCCAAACATCCCCAGGTTTGAGATTGTGAATGTACCACCTTGGAATTCGTTCGGCTGGAGTTTTCCCTCACGGGCTTTTACGGCGAGACTTTTCACATTGTTGCTGATAGATAAAAGGCCTTTGGTATCTGCATTAAATACTATTGGAGTGATGAGTCCGTTATCTGTTGATACTGCCACACTGATGTCAACAGAACTGTACTGTCGAATGAATGTGTCCATCCAAGATGAGTTTGCCTCAGGAACTTGTAAACATGCCATTGCGGCAGCCTTGATGATAAAATCATTGATGCTTAGTTTGCCTCCTTTTTTTTCCAGCTGTTGATTGAATTTTTTACGAATCTTTATGACTTCATCGAGTCTCGCATCAATAGTAAGATAGTAGTGGGGGATCGTTTGTTTGGACTGCAAGAGACGCTTGGCTATAATTCCACGAACATTTGAGACAGTGATGTCAGAAAATGGCGCTCCTTGTGTCCCTGTTGGTGATGGAGCAGGGGGCGCACCTCCTGGTGTTGCAGGTGCTTTTGCCAAGTCAGCTGAAGTGATAGAACCATAAATGCCACTTCCCTTTCCAATGGACTCAAGTGGAATGCCTTTCTCTGCAGCCAATTTCTTGGCTAAGGGGCTGGCATAAATTCTGCTGCCTGTTGGAGCTTCGCTGAGAGAAAGAGGGGGAGTGGTAGGAGTAGCAGCAGATGCCGGTGTGGGGGCAGGAGCTGGAGTGGGGGTAGGGGCTTCTGGTATTGGTGTTGGTACAGCTGCTTCTGCTGTGTCTATGTAATCTTTAAATGCGGCAATATCTGCCTCGTTTTCAACAATAATGCAAACCAGCTTACCAATGGGAACATCTTTTGTTCCAGCACCAATAATGATCTTTGCAAGATAACCTTCTTCGGGAGTTTCAAACCCAATGGTTGCTTTGTCAGTTTCTATTTCTGCTAATAAGTCTCCTTCATTAAGCTTATCACCTTCCTTTTTTGCCCAACTAATGATAGTGCCAGTCTCCATAGTTGGGGATAGGGCAGGGAGATTGACTTTACTATGATTCGGAAGGCTACTTGAACTATAGAATGAGTATTGAATTGTATCCCACCTCTTCTCATGATGCATCCTCCCAAGAAATGGGGCCCCATACCCTGGCAGATGTTTCTTTCTTGTGCACTCTAAACTTAAACATCTCACCACATTTGTTTTAAAAACTCTTTTTAACATAAGTTTAGAAATATCGTTTCGCCATAAGGTCGTCCGTAACATTTTAAATCCCGAAATAATTATTCTAGTCGTGTGAACTATGAAGGAGAAAAAAAATCATAGAGATCAGTTTGACCACACTAACACTTTATTTTGTCTTAATATTAATACACATTTTTATAAATAAAAAATAGACTCTCTAACTTAACTTTTAAATAATTTAAAACTGATATATGTAGCCGAAAAGTAGTCAATAAGTCTTCATTACTAGCCATGAGGTTATTTAAAAATATATATGTATTTGAAGGTAATTTTAACAAAAAACAAGCGAATTAAAGGAAAACTGCAAAGTAAAACAGTAAGCAAGCACTAAGCAGCAATTATCATTGGTCTTTGCTGTAGCAGACGTCCTTTGATCTCATCTTTTAAATATGTTTTTGAATATTTCGTAATTTGTATTAACGATTTATACCTAATTTAACTTTCATTTCTTTAACATAAATAAATAAAAGGCCTAATTAACATATTTTTGTTGGATGGGTGAAAAAGTTGAAAAGATGGTGTCTGTTGTATTGTATGTTTTTTTCCCTGTGTTGTTAACTATGGGCATACTACGAAAATACAGAGCAAGGCAATGGGGTCATTGCAAGAGTATTAGTTCTCTCCAAGGAAAAGTGTTTTTGGTCACAGGGGCAAATTCGGGGATCGGGAAAGAAACAGTGCGTAATTTGGCTCGAAGGAAAGCGAGGGTTATCATGGCATGCCGTGACATGAATAATGCAAAAAGTGCAATTGAAGAAATTCGCCGTGATGTGGCTTCAGGTGAATTGGTGAGTAAATCAATTTTGCACTTATGAACAAAAATTAACTTTGTATTAATTATAGCGGGAATGATGCGTACGCACCTTATCATGTGATACACTGTAGGCTATTTGACTTAGGCCTATTTAGCAAATCATAAAAAATTTAATAAGTTAATATCACTATACTCACAAGGTAATGGCGAATCCAACGATATTATAATCATTTGAAATTATATTATCAACTTAAGAAAATTTAGACAACTCAATAAAAATTAAGTCCAAGCGTAAACAAACTAGACAAACACTTGGGCTGTATCTGAATAGTCTACTTCACGTGCCGTCAACCCTCGACATTCACTTGATAGTTGCATTGGCAATCACGTGACTAAGTGTAGATCCGTCCGAATAGTAATTAAGTGTGCTGATGTACCCCTTACACAGCCTTGAGTCCAAGGGCAATGACAAATCGCCCTCGACACACCGTTGATGTGATGTTTGACCAGCAACTGTTTAATTTTTCATCTGCTAGAGATATATTATGTGCGTTAAATATACTGGTTGTGTTATTGTATTGTAGTGTTGTACTGTATTGTGTTGGATAATTTGTCATGTCCAGTGAAAAGAAGCCACTAAAAATATGTAAGTAACCTATGTCAATTCGGGATGATTGAAGGCGTTTAAAATAGTTTCTAAGATCATTGGTAGGAAGCAGCACTGCAGACTCAAGGGTGTGGAAAGGATAGTTTGCCATTCAAATAGTCCGTTGCAGTTTTCGATATCAAGTGCGTTGTAAGTGTAAAGTCATCAAGTTTGTATCATGTCTGCAGCAAGTCAAGTGTACTTGACTATTCGGAAACAGCCTTGGTTTGATCCATGATCCCTCACAATATAAAATCGTCTTAAAATACTATGAAACTAAATTGGCTTATTTTATGAATATTGAGATTCTAATTTACTAGCAAATCGAATATTAGCAAGGCTAGATCAAGTCAGCCAAGTAATTACCTTAATAAAGGTTATGTTCAGCTAGTTTGGAAAGGAGCCTAATCATATATGTATTGGCCCACATTATTTAACCGTAAAATGGAAAAACATAGCAAAGTATAATATATGAGGCTAAACAACGAGTTAAGGAGAGAAACAGTCAAAGCAAGGAGAGACTACATAGAGAAGACATATGGTGAGGTTATTGAAATGCAAAGAAAAGGAAGGTATGACTTCATGTACCAGAAATTAAAGGAACTGGGAGGGAATGAAAACAAAGGTGTGCGAACATTGTGAATAGAAAACCCCAAAAGTCAGGTGGTGACGAATCATAAAGAGGTTCTTATGATTTGGGATAAATATATTGAAAAACTGTACGACAAGAAAAGTCCATCAGGAAACAGAGAGATTGAAACAAAAAGCTGTAGAGGAAGACGAAAAAGGACCCAGCATTTTAAAGAGTGAAGTGGAGAGAACCATGAAGGACATGCAAAGAAGGAAAGCTGCTGGAGATTATTACATATACCAGCTGACCTTCTGAAGGAACTGGTAAACAATGGATTAATGCCTCTGACAAAAACTTATAAGATCTAAGAAACAAGAGAATGGCCCAAGGACTTTCTATATGTAACCATGGTGACTCTAAAGAAGAAGCAAGCCAAGAAATGTATTGACCATAGGACCATCAGCCTCATCTCTAATGTGGGGAAGATCGTGTTAAGAATACTCAACAGGCAACTGCAACAGAGAGTAGAAAGTGTGATGGAATAAGAACAATCTGGATTAAGAAAAGGAACTAGAGTTGGCATTGGTATGCTGAGAATAATTTCAGAAAAAGTGCTCAAAGTAAGTAGAAGTCTATATTGGTTTCATTGACTGGCAAAAGGCATTTGAAAGAGTGAAATGGAAGAAACTTATGGAAATAGCCAAGAAGATCGCCATTATCTGGAGAGACAGAAGGCTGATTGCAAACCTGTATTTGGGACAGCGAGTGAAGGTGAGGCTGAATGACGGGAGAGACCAACAGCATAAAGCTAGGAAGAGGTGTGAGACAGGAATGCTATTTGTCATCCAGTCTGTTCAACTTGTATGGCGAGGGACTGGTCAGGGAAGCCCTAGAGGAACATAGCAAATTTAAGGATAGGAGGACAAGTCATCAATACAATAACATATGCAGATGATCCCAGCATTGTTGGTCAGAAAAAAAGAAGAGTTGCAGGAAATGATGGACCAGGTATTGGAGATAAGGAGAAAATATGGCTGGAGATTAACACTGAGAAGTCAAAAGTGATGGTGATTTCAAAAAATGAAGAGCCGTTGAAAAGTCAAAATTGGAAACCAGGATTTGGAAAATAGAGCAGTTCAAGTACCTAGGAACTCTGCTAACAAAGGATGCCTACTGCACTAAATACATTAGGTCAAGTATCGCCATGGCCAAGGATGTTTTCAACAAAAAGGGCCACTGCTGGCCTGCGAGTTAAGTTTAGAACTGAGGAAGAAACTGATGAAATGCTACATCTATAGCATCACACTGTATGAAGCAGAAACTTGAACTCTTAGGAAGATGGAAAAGAAATCCTTAAAGATCTTTGAAATGTGGTGCTGGAGAAGATTTGAGAAGATTAGGTGGACAGACGGTGACAAATGAAGACGTTCTAAGAAGATTGCCTGGGAAGAGAACCATTTTGAATGTGATTCTTTAGCGCAAAGCAAACAGGATCAAACACATCCTTAGGAGGAAGTGTATTCTGCACGATGTCATAAAAGGAAAGGTTGAGGGAAAGAGGAGCTTAGGAAGCTGACTTGAAGGAAGTTAAGAAAATTTTAGGAGCTGAAGGAAGCAATAATAACGACAACAATGACGATGATATTTGACATTTAGTGGATGAGTTCCGGTGGGTGTGTCTGCTGAAATCTTTAATTTTGTGATCTTTGTGTTTTAAAGAGAAAAAAATTGGCACTAAATGAATGTTTCTTAAGTTTTGTCTCCTAAAAGTTAGATGACAGGGCATTCCATACAAATTCACCTAGGCCAGTGGTTCTTAATCCTTTTTGGGCTATGAAACCCTATGAGAATCTGACAAAAGCCATGGACCTCCTTCCCATAAAAATGGATGTAAATACAGATTGTGAAAATTTGGCTTACTATCTATCTCTTTAATACAAAAGTGTCTACTCTTGTAAACTCCTATCAACCTTTTTTACTGCTCGAAATTTACAAATGAGGACTTTAATAGCAATGCAATGATCTGAAGATGTGCAACTGCTAGTAAAATTACAAAATTTTAACCCAGTAGTCAAATTTTTATATTTTTTATATTTAATATTTAAGTGTCAACCGTTATTGACCCAATATTGACCTTTTCCATTGGTCAAAATTCACAAATAAGGGCTTTAATAACAATGCAATGACTTGAAGATGTGCAACCGCTAATAAAATTTCAATTTTTTCCCAGACTGATATCGTTTTGAATTTTCTAACTAAAAATCAAAATTAAAAATAATTAAAAAAATTACATTTTTTTTTACTGGGAGTCTTAAAGGGCTTACATAATTATAGCACAATTTGCTAGTTTACTTTATTGCAGTGTAAATTAATTTCATTCTCAGGGGCATAATATAAAAACATTCTATACAACGAATTATGTCTCTCACTTTTCCTTTTTATGCAAAAATGAATGGTAACTTCACGAAGAAAAGTGAAATAAATTCATAGTGTGTAATTTCAAAGTGAACTTTGCTAACTGTTCAAAAGAAAAAGTCACTGAAAAGATTGCTGTTGTTTTTCTTGATTAAGAAGTTGAAATTGTGGATGTAATGTTTGAAATTCAATTTATTTTTATCTTTTGTTTTGATCACACCAAGTGATGAATACCTGTTAAGAAACAGTAAACTTTTTAATTGAATCCAAGCTTTGATCTACAATTTGTAATTTTTTGTCTTCAGTTCACAGACACCCTGAAGTCTATTCACGGACCCCAGTTTAAGAACCCCTGACCTAGGCCATTACACCTACCACCTAAGCTTTTCATGAAACTTTTTTCACTTAATACCACCAAGTTACTAAACCATGTAAAGTGTTTCCTCTTTAGGCCACATACTTTCTGAGATATCCAATGGTAACGCTTTGAAAAATTGCATGTAGGCCTAAATGTTGTTTCTAAGGCTCTGCATAAGGAGTGCAGAATTTAAGTTAAAAAAAAAAAATCATAGCTCTGTGTATAATCAACAAATCTTTGCCAACTTTTTATCAAGTGCCAATCAAAGTGTGTAGATTTAAGAAAAAAAATTTGTGTAAACCTTGCCTACCTCTGAGAAACACTAAAATAAAATTAGGTTTGTTTGTTAACAAAATTTTAAATATAAAATCATTGCTTTATTAAGTAAGTATTATGGCTTGAGGCAGAGGATTTACAATATTATAGCTAAGCATAGCTGATTTAAAACACCTATGTAGGTAGATACTATGCATCATAATTACACACCTAATTACCTCTATAGGATAATTAAGCTTGATGTAGAATTATTGGAGTAGGGGCTTGTACTAAGTATCATAACAATTTAATTAAAAATATTGTTCACTGTTAATGTTTTGCCATAAATTGAAAATCCTATATATTATTTCTGTTGTCAGCATCCCTTTTTATCGACTTCTGACATAGCTTACTCATTTTATGTTAAAACACATATTTGTTTAAAAACTAAGTTAAAAGAATAATCTAACAATATTTTTTGTATCAATTACCGAAAATAAAACACTCTTTATTATTTTATGTATACACTTCGCTGATTATTTAATCTCAACAACCCAACAAAATACTAAATTTTTTTTTTTTTG
>CABFVZ010000875.1:0-13080 GCA_902151445.1 Timema monikensis | reverse complement strand
GGGGAGGTTGAATGTGTGAAAGTTTCGCAAGGTCTTATTGGTTAATAATTATTAATTTAATATGGAAACGATTCCATAGAATCAGGCACAGTTCAATTTAAACAAAATTTTGTCAATGAATTAGATTTGTACTAACTCATTGGTGAAAGCGGAATGCTGATATCAGGTGGACCAGCAACAACATGAAGCCATTCACTGTGAGTTGACTCAGTATGAGTCATCCTTATGTGTACACTATTAAACTAGAATGCACTTACTACATACTACTCTGTATCTGCTATATATTGTTGAGCAAAGGTGCTGTGTGTTGCTGCAAAATGGTTAATAGTTTGTTTGACAATTTTTAAAAGTGGACTGATCCTTAGTTTAAAGTTATCAGTCTAACAGCTTGTTGTTCAAAAGTATAGTATGAAAAGAAAATGAAACTCATAAGTGCATTAGAAAAATAACTTTTTGTGGTGAGGAGTGGGTGATTTCTAAACTTCTATCTAATGTTTGTGAATATCATAAAACAGAGGCTACTAAACTTGCCAGTAGTATAATGATACAACAAAGAAAAAGTGTCTTGAATGTTTGAAAGCGTATGTCCTATCACCATAGCATTTTAAAATATAAATTATACAATTAAAATAAAACTCACAAAATCACAGAAGGACATGAATCCAAACGAATGGAATTGTGTCAACATGGCACCAAACATATTTAAATATTTGTTAGTTAACCTTTTTATTATTATAACCTACCCCACCCTAACAAAACCTAATCCTCCGTGCATTATCAACATATTTTCCTTGAAATATTAAAATCCCTAAATATCAACACTAAAACGTTATATTGACAAAAAATACCATTTTGATCCATGGTCTTATTTAGGATAGATTGACATTCTCTTATATTAGTTTTATTCTTTTCCTTCTCATAAAAATATTTTAAAATTTATTGGTGCAAGTTGATCTAGTTTTCATTACTTAAACATAAGATCTATTACTGCACCCTAATATATCTCTGTTGCCATTGGAATATATTAGCTATAAGGTTCCCAGTTATGATCAATATGTGTGATATGGTCAAAAACTACTGTGTGAATTTTGTTTTAATTCTTTTAATTAATATATATATATTACTGTATTAATTTGATTATTATGAGTGTAATATTGTTTTATGTATTATGGTGATACAAATTATTTAATTACTAAACTATCACAAATAAAGTGGCTAGAATTGAGCCATGAAGGTGCTTCATCCCCACCTGAGGGCTGTGCCTATATTTTTACTTACTAAATTTAAGTTAGTTTATAAGTCATGTGCTGATATAATTCAATTCAGAAAGTTCATGTTAAATATCTCTAATAAAAAATATTTTTTTAAATCCTTATTCTTTAGTGCACATAAACCTAAAATTTTAATGACTTCACATTTTGAAAAATTAAAACTTATTAAAAAATAGGTATGTATTTCCAGTTGTTTCATATTGAAAACTCATTAACAAGTCATGGAATACATTATGCTAGAAGGCCTAGGTAATTTATATGTAGGAAAAAGTGTGTTACTATTTTTGAACCATTTATTATAAGCTATTTCTTACATTATCTGCTTAACTTTTAACTATTGATTTTTCTTTTAAATTCTTTAAAAGACAGTCTATTATTCACATAACTTATGCCGATAAATAAACCTTTTAAAAATGCAGTCATTGTTATGGCTAGCTCTCATTTAGCAGCTTTACTTTTCATAGGACTTAATTATTTTTTTCTCTTTATTTTAATTCTAGATCCCCATGCATCTTGACTTATCATCCTTGAATTCAGTGCGTCAGTTTGCAGAAGAGGTGCTGAAGGATTTCCCCCAAATTCACGTCCTAATTAATAACGCTGGAGTTTATATCCCCGTCCAGGAAAACAAGAAGACTAAGGATGGGTTTGAGATACACTTTGGAGTGAATCACCTTAGTCACTTTCTTCTTACTAACCTTTTGCTGCCAAGACTAAAAGAATCTGCACCTAGCAGGTGAGAAAGTGTTTTTAAAGTGTATTATATCCAAACAAATATTGTTTACTATTGTCTCTTTTTTTTTTCTGGTGATGAAAAGGAATATACAGAAACAAATGATAGGAGCAAATAAACCCACGCTTGAGGGTGTATGGTCTAAATGTCAAGCTCATTCAGTCTGATTTTCTGATGACGGGAGGTAATGTTTTATCTAAATTGTTTAATATTCTCCCTCCACATGAATGGGGATACATTTTCTTTAAATTTTACCTTCCTCATCTCTACTACATTAGCATAGTTATTATAAACTGAACCCTAAAGTGTAGTTTACCTAATATGCAAAGAAGAAAGCAAATATAGAAACAAAAATAATGTAGTGTAGTTTATACAACAAAAAGGATGTCACAGCTCACACATTACATCACCGTCATTGGGCAAAGTGATAATGTTTGGCTCTTATTAAAAATGAGACTCACCGTCTAATCCTTAACCTACTCTATCGCAAGCATACATAGGGTATTCAATTATTTTTTTAATCCACATAAATATACCGGAAAAATTATTTTTACATATTAACATATTTTCATTTTCTTTTTGCCACAAATAAAAACAATGATTGTGTATTAGGGCTTAACCATAGTTCCAACAAAAATTAACATATACTTGTGAATACAAAACATTTAATATTATTTTCTAATTTGAGTAAAACATAAATACAATACATTCTTATTTTGCAATTTGGTCTACAGTAACATGCATCATGTCCATCTAATTCTTAAGGTGTCTGAATTGAATTTGAATAGTATATATGCAACTTATATGGATTTATTCCCCTTTCAGAATTGTAAATGTTTCCTCTAGTTTGTATCAGAAGGGTGAAATAGAATTCGACAATTTGCGCGGTGAGAAGGGCTTCCCAATCAAAGGCAGACAGAATCCTGGCTATAACAACTCTAAACTAGCAAATGTACTTTTCACAAAGGAACTAGCTCAACGTTTGGATGGAACGGGGGTGGATGTGTATGTCCTGTGCCCAGGATTTGCTTATACTGGGCTCTTCAGGTACACACACATCAAATGGTACTACTTTATTTTAGCCACCCCTGTCTTGTTCTACTTTATGAGGTCAGCCTCTCAGGTAAGTAACCTTCTTACTCATCACGGTTTTTCTTTAGCTTATATAATTTTTTCAGAATTTGATCTGCTAGTACCTTGGACAATAAATGCCCAACCACAGGGTTAAGGATCAGCATTGGGCAATTCTTTCTTCACTTCTAGGAGAGGGCTATGTCCACGCGTTAAAAATATCATTGAGAAACTTGGCGCTATTTTTGTTGAATTAGTGGCTTATTATTTAACTGAATGTCAGATCATTTAATACAGAAAATTCATTCCAACAAACTTCTATCTAGCTAGATTATTGAATGGAAATCTAGATTATTGAATGGAAATCACATTTTCCATCTTAGAAAACAGCTATATTTATTGATCAAAGAATCCCAAATTTGATTCCCATTGAGGTCAGAAATATCATAGTGAAATGGGACTTATATTGGCTAAATGGTAATTTAATTACATACGGTCTGATTCTTATTTGTTAAATAGTAACTTAATGGTCTTTGATCTGTCTGGATCGTCAACTACTAAGTGTTGTAAACGATGTGTGTTTAGGCAGCCCAGACAGTGCTGTATTGTGCAACGGAGGAATCCTTGGAAGGGCAATCTGGGTTAATGTACCGAGATTGCTCTCTTTTCACTTCTGATAAAATACTGGACCCAGACAAAGCAGCCAAACTATGGGCCGTCAGCGAGGAACTATGTGGACTGAAGACTGAAACTTTGTCAAATTAAGAATAACTACTATATGCTAGCTATGAGCCAAATTGAATTTTTTACCTAAGCAAATTTTTAAATAATTAATTAAAAAGTAAACAATTAAATTTTAAAATAAATTTCAAAACTTTATTTGGAAAAATATATTTGATTAACTTGTTTTGTATATATTATGTTTTAAATGATTAAATATGTAAAAAAAATTTAAAATTCTTATCCAAAAAATGATTTACTAAACAAATAGAGATTTACTTTTCAATTTATCCAATTCTAGATTTTTTTTATGTTTATGGGACATAATGCTCTCTAATAGATATTTAATCAATTGTAATTGAAAAGGGTTTATGTCTAATTTTTAAGTTTGGTTAAATGAGTTATTTATAGTTATCTAAAATTAGGACTACTCATGAGATCTCAAAATGACACTTTCAAAAGTGAAAATAAGATAAGACTCAGGATAGCTTGTAATGCCGAGAAAATGTAATGAGCCAAAAATATTCAAAATATGTTGATTGAGGAAAGTCTGATGTCTTCTTGAAATTTTGTTAATGACCAAGAACCTTACATTACTTGTTATCAATTTCAAAAGGACCGACATCACTCCATCTTTTTCTAAAAAACATTAAACAAGAGATATTATTAGTGACGTCTAACTCTAGTTTGATAATCCTAAGATACAACTTTTTTAGTTTTAAGAGTCGGTTATTTGACTGCATACTTTCTTGATGCTCAAGTTACTTTTTACTGAAGTAAAACATTTCTAAGAATCTCTTTTGTTTCATTCTGAAGCCTAGGAGAAATAAAAAAATAGCATAAATAATAAGTTTGACCAAGTGTTACTATAATTGATTTGTATTACGAGATGACACTTCAAGTGCATATGTGCCAATTTACAAATGTAAAAATATAAAATTAATGCACAATCTATTTTATTTCTCCATTAATTTGAGAAGGTATTGATTTATGGATTCTTTATCAAGAACTGACTTAACTATACTTATGCCTCAATCTTACATTAATAATTCAAGACTGAAGTCAAGAATTTTTCTTTTCTTTGTTAAGAAGACATTTATATAAAAAAAATTGAAAAACATAAAGAATTTTAATAAGGAAACATTATTTAATTGTAATAATAGAATTAAATGTGAATGAAAATTAATAAAAAGTTTTTTAATAAAAAATTGGAGCTCAAAAAAGTCAAAAAGAAATATAGGTAAGATATAAACAATGATATAATAGGTAGCAAATCTGAAATCAATAGAAAATTTTAAGAAAATTACACTAAATGTGTCTCAACAATGTCTAAAAAGGTTAAATAACACATTAAAAATGTGAGTCTAAGTCACATACAGAGATAACATATTAAAATTCATATAGTGATAACAAATGAGTTAAAATCAAAAAACTAAATAAGACATAAGAAAAATGTAAAGAGGTTATAACTGAAAATATTATGAATTAAAGAAGGAGATGTATTAGATAAAGCAATTGATATTAAGAAAATTGAACGCTATTGTCATCTGGTGTTGAATACCCTTGTTCCTTAGTTTGCTGAGGGTAGATCAGATGTCTTATTTGGTTTTTTGACTTTAACTCATTTGTTATCACTCTCTGAATTTATTATGTTATCTATGTATGTGACTTACATTTTTAATGTGTTATTTAACCTTTTTAGACATTGTTGAGAGACATTTAGTTAAATTTTCTTAAAATTGTCTATTGATCTCAGATTTTTTACTTATTATATCATTGTTTATATCTTACCTATTGTTATTTTTGACTTTTATGAGTTCCAAATTTTTATTAAATTTTTTTTATTAATTTTCATTCACATTGAATTCTATTATTACGATTATATAAAAATTGTTGATGTAAAAGATTTTTTTTTTCAGTTTTAGGTTGCTTTTGCATGGGATTTTTTTATATGTAGAGGTGATAAATAAAAATATTATCAAAGATGAGTAAAAAGTAAAATTGGTAATTTGGGATGTGATAATTGTATTAAATTTGAATACAACATTTAATTAGTGAAGACATATTTTGCACAAGGATAAATGTTTAACTTATTGTAAATATAAGATTGGTCTATTCTTTTGTTATGAACTTTTTTCCACATGCTTGAATATAAGGTTGAGACGTGCATAAATACAACTTAATCTAATTCACATTTAAATATTGACTATCTAAAAATGTATAGCTAGCTTATAAGTCAAGCCACATCAATATGAAGGTGGTAAATCCTATTAGCTCAGCCTGGAATTAAAAAAGGGTATCTTAGGTTACTATACAAAAAATGAATGGCTGACTAAACTATAGAGCTTGTTCATTACTGGTTTATTTTGTTTAGATAGTATTTTAGAGGAAACTACAGTTAAAGACCACCAAGATAATTTTTATATAGTAGAACCTAGAATCTTAGTGTAAGTTGATAGTACTGTTATTCTATAAAAATACACAAATTTATATCAATAATCAATATATTATGTTATGATAGGTAGGACAGACGGGTTAGGACCAGAACTATACATGGTCATAAAGCTCTTTAGGGAACAAGTGTGTAGCGTCACATTATGCTACAATTTCAAAATAATCATGTAACATAATTTCATACCAAGTGATGCAAATGTTTTCATGATTGCTACTAGTTTTTTTTAAATAGTTTATTGTCTGCACGGTAATAGACGGCATGTAGTGAGTTCAGAATATCTTAAAAGATCACTCATCTGTACGAGACATTATAGTGTTATTGTTGACTGAGAGCTTAAGATGATTATTAACTCTATAGTATACCTATCTCTAGGATCGTTAATAACAATTACTTTTAATTTGTACAGTAATAATAATAATTATTATTGGTATTTGTGTGCTGTGATATTTGTTATTTTGAAAATTACAGTATACTAGAAGTTTAGAATGTTCACATTATATAATTTGCTAAGTATTATAACACATGAAAATTTTATAAAAATAAGGAATAAAATTGTGTAGAATCTTAAGTCAAGTCCTCACGCGTATCATATCCACATATTGTTTCTTGATCTGGAGCAGGTGACAATACACACAAATACAGCTGATACAAAAAAATAAATAAAAAATCTGATCCGATCCTCGGGTCTGTAGCAATCATTAATGTAAAACATAATTTCCTTCAATTGTGTGTTCCTGACCTGTGAAAGTGCATGGCTCACAGCACGTCCAGACATGTTACTGTATTTACTCGAATGTAATGCACCATTGAATCTAATGCGCAACTAAATTTTAAAAACCTTGAAACTAAAAAAAAGTATTTGCTGGTAAATGTAATGTGCATCAGTAAAAAAGTGCACTTTTTACAATAATGAGTTTTTATTGTAAACTCAATTTGATGAAAAAAAACTATTCCTATGTGACTATTATTTAAAATATTTTATTATGAATAAATCAGTAGTTGTAGTGTTATCTTGTTGTCTCTAGGTCAAAATTATGTTTTATCACCTTCTCTCATCACTTAAAGGCTTTTTGTTTCTATTTTTAACTTCATTGGAAGTCAGTTCAATAGACGTTGCAGTCTGATTGACTCATTAGCCTATGCAAGCTTCAAAGGGGGTCAGTTCAATAGACAGATGCATGGCTATGACATCGCAAGGCCTCTACTGACTACAGAGAAGCACAAGCAAACTGTTTGGGTCTGACCCTTGATTGATTGTTCTATGTAAAGAGGTTCCTTGTAATGAGACACCTCCATGCGTGTGATTTTGATTCATATTAGTAGCTTCCGTGTTCTTTATTTTTTATATATTTATATATATTTGGCTTTCAAAACCATGCCGCCAGCTTCTACTAGCGAGGATGCACTACAGTGTTATCAGCCGTGTTTTTCAAGTTTGCAGTCAAATCTAATGCGCACCCTAATTTTCGTGACATAATTGGACCAAAAAAAGGTGTGCATTGCATTCAAATAAATATGGCATCTTCTCACTGTGTAACTCCTTTTGATACAACAGCAAAGTACCATCTAAAAGTGAGATGGAGGAATCTGTTATGCATATTGCTTTCATGATTATGCTGAAGATACAGGGTCCCGTCCAAACCGACGTGTTTAAGAGACATGTCGGGTATATGATCCCAAATCATATACAAGAATGAACCCAGCTTAATGCACAAAGGTGACATATTTTATTTTGTCTATCTATACAGTATAAAAAGTCACACACACATTTGAAAGTTTTTTTTTATATCAACATTAATGCTTTTTATAAAACTAAAAGCGGGACAACCCTACTTTAATTTTGAATTGAGACAAAAACTGTTTAAATGTGTGACAAATGGTCTGGCTGTTTTTGTTTGAATTCAAAATGGACTGAGTTAGTGTTTGCTTAAAGTTTATTCTTTCCTCCTGTTTTTGTCCCCATTTTTATTAAATAAAGGTAATAATGCCAAAATATAAACACTCTATTACTGTTTCACTGTGGTACTCTTTCTACTAAAGAAGAGAGATATCACCACTCTGCATTAGATTTTACACACTTTTTTTTTTTACTCTTTACCTGGGTTATTTTTCTTCACAAACTAGCTAATTTCAATTTATATTTATTTGATATCATTTGACCAGTAAACCTCCTCAAACCAATCTCATCCTTTAGTTATCTTATAGTAAATGTAAAATTGTTCACCCATTAAAAATGTTAAACCAACCAGTAATCTCTCCTGTTTTGAAGACTTTAACAGCCACGGTTTCAATTAAAATTAACTAACCAACACTAAATATTTTGAAAATTGGAGGTATTTTGAGCAAACATAAAAGTTTTATCCAAGATTTTATCTTCCATGTATGAGTATAATTTATCCATAAAATTATATCAAATATTGTAGTGTAGTTACTGTAATATTTTATAAAGAGGAATAGTGTCATTTGATAGTTTTTTTGTAACAATATAGTTTTAGAATAAATAAAACAATATTGAATTGAAATGAAATTTATAATTTTCTACCTGGCTTATAATCTTTTTAATCCACTACATTGGTCTTTTGTTTAATATACCATCAAAGCCTTATTTTTATTTGGTATTGCAATAATGCCATTTTAAACTTGTTAATTTAATTCGGACTACTAAAAAGGACGAGCTGGAAAAAAATTATATAGAAATGACTTTTATTTTTTTATTTCTTATATATTAATTTACTACCCATTCGGGTTATACGCTTAAGTACTAATTACGCTAATGGGCTAAGAATTGGGAAGCTTGAATTTAGAGGAAGTGAACCTGCATTTGTGTGGAGTGAGAGTGGAAAACCATTTAGGACAGTGGTTCCCTACAGGTGGGCCACGGACCCCCGGGGTTCCACGAACTGTTCCTAGGGGGTCTGCAACAACCGTTAAAATTTAACAAAATAAAAGGTTAAAATAATCAATAACAGTAGGCCTAATCTTAATCAATTAAAAGCTTCTCACCCACCTGTACAGTGTGCTGTGCACTGCCCCTATTGCACTGTGTACTGCGCATCCCAAGGCCACTGTTCTGTTCTCGGACCGACCAGCCGAGTTGTCACGTCCCTCATCATAATGCACTGCTAGTCATCATACATTAATTTGTCATGTTTTATTATTTTCATGTTATTGATTTTAATCATGGACCGTTGGCTAATGGCCTGAAAGTGTTTCTTTTAAAGAACAATAATTGAAGTTGAAGAGGAAGAATTGGTTTATCAAGATGATCAAAATCAACTAGCTTGAAAACCAATGAAACATTCGCTGCCTTTTGTACAACTTACTGGTGTGAACAAGTTTGTTCAACATTGTGCTACATGAAAAACAAGAATATAAATAGACTTGACATGAATTCGGATTCACTTATCTCACTAATACTAGACACAATTGAATAAATTTGAACTTTTTCATAACTAATAAATTTTCATATAGGCCTAACCTTTTGTGTGTTAACTATTCCTATTATATTTATTATTATTACAACTGGAGTTAAATATAGAAATAAAAGTATGTAAAAACACATTTGACTCAGATTTATTGTGCCACATTCTCAGTTTGGTAGGTTTTTTAATGATAAAAAACAGGGGGATCCACTGATCTCAAAGAGCCTCTTGCGGGGTCTTTTGACTGGGAGGTAATTGAGAACTGATTAAGGAAAAAACACTCCTAGATTCATCCGACCAAGATTCAAACCTCGATTTCCCTGTCCTCGGCAGTCTAGCGCAACACAAAACTAGCAGGTTAGCTAACTATGCCACTGAGGCTGTTTATGGTTTTTTTTTTAATTCACCTTGTGAAACTCTACATTGTTTCATTGCAAGTGTCATTAACAACCCTTAAAAGGATATTGTTGGGTGTGGTGTTAAAATTAGATATAGTTGGGATTCATTGGGAGAAACGATAGTTTCGATAGTATTTTTGATCCAAATTTCAAGTAATTTATTTGATCAAAGTATTATTTCTGTCCACATTTAAACATCATAACTGTTTTTGTTTTTGGAAAATGAATTAAAACTTGTTTTATGTAATAGGCTAATATATTATATCAGTGGTGGTGTTATATATTTTTTCTGAAAAATACACACAATTCAAACAATTTTTTTCTTTAGTCACTTTCAACAGGAATTGTGTTTAAATCTAGTTGAGTTGGATAAAAAAAACTGTTTTGTGTCTAAATCTTAGTTGTGTGTCATACTGATAGGAGTTACAGTTGCTTTATAGTTTGTCGTTGCATATAAATAATACTAAAAATTTGGCCACAGGTACATATTACAAATAAAGACAATGCGACGAGCAAGAAATAAGACACTTAACACATTCCAAATGTGCTCTGTAAATATTTTTCTATTTTGCCATGATTTTTTTTTTTTTTAAGATTCAAATGATCATAGGAGTGATTTTTAAAAAAATGTGTGTTTATATTGTTCAGCTTTGTGCCACAGAGCGCCTTATTAGTTCATGTTCCAAATTTGGTTTCGCCTGCAAGTATTTAAAAAAACAACAATATTCACATTAATACATATTTATGGAAGAACAATGATTCCACACCTGCCTGAAATCTGGGTATCAAAGGTCGCACAGGTTAAAAGAGCCCGATGTGTCCCAAATATTTCCAACAGCCTGAGAATTTGACTCGGGTAAAGTTGTTGTTTTACAAACTAGCTTATTCTCCTACATCGAACCCGACGTAAGAGGTCCTCTCCTGAGCAGTGAATCACTTTCACTATTTGGCGCTTATGTGGATACACATTACAAACTTTATTAATTTCCTTACAGCTAAATATAATATTTTGTTAATGGAGAAGTCTAAAATATTTAAAAGAACCATTTAATGATTGGAAATGATTATATTCTAAGACGACGGGGGAAATAATACACATTAATGCCACATAGGCAGCTTTTTAATTTTCCCCAGTGCACATAAATGTGTTGTTTTTAAATCAGAGAACACAGAACTATAGCAACATTTATGTATATTTAATGTGTAATTATAAAAATATCAAAGATATAAAGTTTCTTTAAAGATTGAGTTGTATATGCATATATATTTATCTTTGTACGCTAGTAAGAACTGAATACTCTATGAATCTATGTACTTTAATGCTAATCTAAATAACTGTACAGGATGTATATTATAACTTATAAGTTAAAATAATGAGATTGATTAGCTGAAAAATACATTATTTACTATGTATCAAAAATATGAGGAAAAAAATACATGATTTATACAATCTAATTCATCATATTGTGTGGGGTGATTGGGAAAAAGGGGGAAGAGGGGTGTTCGAAGCTTCAAAAACTTTGACCTCATCGAATATTCATTGGCTTTGCCAGTAAATATATTTAAAGTTAAAAACACATTTAGTTTCAACTTTTGTCACTTTGTTCTGTTATGTACCCTTCATTTAGACTGTATGGTAGCAAGCAACACTACCTTGCATTATTTCACTATGGTGTAGCTTATAAGATAAACTCATGGTGTAATCAGTCAAGGTAAGACATATTTTATGGTAAATGGAGTGTGCATAACAAATTAATGTTCACATGACAAAAATCTAAAGTAATTAAATTAACTGCTGTGATCATAACTTAAGTTATTGGCTTGTAAAGAAATATCTTTATTCTCAATATAACATTTTGTAAATTATATTAAATGTCTAAAATACAATAACCACACAAAGTATATTTATCTTAATACTAAGCTTCTACTAGCCTTTGGGAATAATGAAATATACTTCAATTTAATTTCACTGTTAATAAGAAGGTACAAGGGAAAAGTGGGGAAGTCCTATAATATACATTTCCCATGACAGTAACTTTCAGAACTCAAACCCCATAAGAATCCCAGCGAATACTTTTTTTAAATAATCTAAATATAATAGACCTCTTTTAATAATAATTGAAGTAAATTAGAAATGTTTCATGATTGTCTAAAAGATGGCAGCATTAGCTAAATATAAGTCAAATTGGACTCCTTCTCCTGTACCATTTTTTTAATGGACTGACTCTCCTACTCATTTGTTAGCTTTTCTGTTTATTGTTCTGTCAAATGTCTTCAAAATCAGGATATTTTTATAGCGTTTTTATATAATTCATTCCTTGGCGCGTGTAGCCCAGCGGTTTGCGTAAGCTCAGCTGCCATTTTTCTACTCGTATACTCTTTTCAGACATATATTTTTGTTATTCACTTATTTTCTCACTTATTACTTTATTCAAGACCATAGTATAGCATTGAACTAGTGGCTCCATCTATCAGCTTTAATAAAATATATTCGATTCATGTCAGGGAACGTTCAGGAAAACAAATATGTTGAACAATCGCGCCAGGGAATGGGTTCATGTTAAACATCAGCCAAGTGCACAATATTATGGTATGTTTTTTTTCATCATGTAAGGTAAGGATATCAAACATGTGGCCTGATCCATGATTCTGTGCTTGTATGTAATTGTTTCAAATTTGCTAGTTAATTTCTATCAAACTTTGAAGGATTATTTCTTAAGAATTTCTCAAGTAGAATCTCCTCGGCCTGGTTCCATAAGAGCGGTTCCCCTCACTAAACTCGTTGCCACCCTGTCCCTCCTCACATAAATCCTGGCCCTGTATTGTAATAACTTAGCCTGTGTGGATAACAATACAATTTAATATAAAACAGAAGATGGTTTTGTTAGATAGACCGAACTTATGTTGTTACAAAGTATTACAAATGATAGTATTACATAGTAGGCCTAGTACAGTAGTAGGTAATGATAGTAGTACATAGTAGGCCTAGTACAGTAGTAGTTAATGATAG
>CABFVZ010000874.1:240242-289093 GCA_902151445.1 Timema monikensis | reverse complement strand
GGGGGTGCTGTAGGAAGTGGAAGAGAGAAATGGGGTGAAAGTGAGTGGACAGCTCATTAGGGATTCGGAAAGTTTTGAACACTTCGACTTTGTTGCGAGTGTTTTTTTTCAGTTTAGACTTCGAATATAAATATAATAATGGTTTCGACGGGAACCTTCACAAAAAATAACATATTAACCGCTTCGGTGGCCACATGGTTCAAGGTGATCCTCTCTCAGTAGACTGGACTGCCGATTAAGGGGAGATTGAAGTTCGAATCTCGGTCGGGTGTACTGAGAGTGTTTTTTCTAAAATGGTTTTCCACTTTACCACCATGCAAATGCGAGTACATTTCCTCTAAATTCAACCTTCCTAATGCCTAATACATTAGTGACCATAGGTGTAAAACCTGAATAGATAGTAAGACACGGTTCTAATTAAAATAAACAGTCTTAAGATTTATCTTTGGATATAAAGTCAAAATATATCCTATATAATGTATCTTTGAATATGAAGTTAATATTTTTCTTTGGTGGTCAAGTTAAAAGAAAACAAATAAATACTGTGGTGTCTTACATATACATAGTAGACCTACATTAAAGTAAGAGATAGCTGTTATTCCTCTGGTTAAAGACGTCAAACTCGCAATAAATGCACAAATTAAAAAAACCATGTCGTTCGACCTAGTTTTAAAGAATAACTCCTTCCAAATTTCGTTAGACTTGACCAACGTATTTGGCGGTAATAGTGGAATAGGAAGACTAAATGTCGAACGATCGAGTTAAAACAAGACCTTTGATCTGCTTGGTCAGTTATACACAACTAATTTATAGTTTCGGTATTTTATAAAACTTTTATTATTTTTTGTCCCAACGTTTACACAATTCTTCCCAGAAAACATGGCAACTAATTAAAAACTGTATGCTTTGTTTTTGTTTTTATTTTTATTTTATCATGAAAGGCTTTTCATAAGAAAGTGATGCTTAAGTGTATATCTTTGAGAAATCACGTTTTTGAGGGACTTAACCAAGAGCCACCAAAGGTAGTCTTTGATATAATATGTTTTCCCTTCAAAAACAAAAATATGGGAACTTCAATTTGGCTCCAGAAATATTTCAGCGTTCAATATAGGAAGTGGACTTTGCGCAATTCTATTGCGCATACAAAGTATCGGGGATGGGAGGAGGCAAGATTTGTATCGGCTCTCAACTTAACTCGGTTGTATCATAACCAGTGAAGTGTCCAGTTTCCTTGGCCTCAATTCCATGGCGAACCTCCAAGCACTTTGATAGCGGAGCATGAAGATAAAGTCGAGCGAGAGAGAGAGAGAGAGAGAGAGAGTGGGCTCGAATGAAAAAACACCGCCCTCACTCCTTCTCTCAGATTTCCTCCCTTGGACACTATCTTTGGGAGAGTGGCTGTTGTGTTGTGGCGTCGAGCGGTGTGAAGGCCCAAAGGCGCTAGCGTCTCTTCTGATTGGATCAGCCTTGAGGCAACAAGCGGACTCTCTCTCGTGGGAACCATTGGAGCAGAAAACTTTAGGAAACATTCTTGTGTCGGGTAACGCCACCGAACGGTATTAGTTCAAGCTCTGGAACTACCCGTGTTTGTAAAGTTGCCTATTTTTGGACGAGATTGAATAAACAACTTCGTCCACCAATAAACATTATATCGAGTGTGTAAAGCAAGTGATTTATCATTTATTCTATTCACGGTAGAAATTACTCTCTGAAAGGTCTTCTTTCTTACCAATATCCTACTATATAATAGATTTCTGGTAGGGAAAAAGGCCTTTCAGAAAACAATTCCTACCGTGAACGAACAGACTTTATCTACTATTTTAACAAGAATAAGGATAGCCTGCTTCCTTTTTTTTTATACCCGCGTCTTACTACCTGTTCAGGTTATACTCATATATGATAGTTACTCTAATATGGTAGGAATAGGAAAGGAAGCATTTTAAAGGTAATATCCTCACATTTGCATGAAAGGAGAGTGCGAAAAAACAGCTCTCAAAAGATCCACCTGAAATTCAGACCACGATCCCTTTGTCTTTAGCAGACCAACACGAGTGACGCCTTAGACTATTCAACCACTGAAGTGGGTGGCTAGCCTACTAATTGCCATTTTGGTAAAGTAACCTCTTCGACAACCTGGTAGTTAGTTTTTATTTCCAAAAACAGTGAAAAAAACGCTAACACAAAAGTGTCTTTGATATTTTATAAATTAATCAACATTTTTGCGTATAACCCGAACGGGTAGTAAGACGCGATGCTAATAATAATAATAATAATAATAATAATAATAATAATAATAAACTTTTTAGAGAAATTACTAGTTTATATAACTTTCACAAATTACAGTTAAAGTTGCCATACTTTAAACCAAAAATATGTAAAGCTTTTCTTGCCACTTTATAGACTATTATAAAATGTAAATAAACAATTTAAAAATTAATTATATCCATACTGAGCCAATATTAATTTACACTGTGTTTTCCCTCCACTCTCTTCCCACTGATTCGAATGTATTTAACCATAATCTACACTTTACATCACAATTGGACTAGGCTGTTTATAACTCTTATTTTAAACGTACTTAGTTTTTATTTAATCTATTGATTGATTACATTTTGATATAAGTAGATTACTACTGGCTTATCTACTCTACAGCACCAGGAACTCGAAATGTTGTTGCCGTCCCATATCCCTATCTTTGGCTAGTTCTATCCAGTCTCCCTCATCACACCCTATCCCTATTTTGTGATGGTTCTATCCAATCTCCCTCAACACACTCTAGCCCTATTTTGTGCTAGTTCTATACAGTACACCTCATCACACCCTATCCCTATTTTGTGCTAGTTCTATCCAATCTCTCTCATTACACCCTATCCCTATTTTGAGCTAGTTCTATCCAGTCCACCTCATCACACCCTAGCCCTATTTTGAGCTAGTTCTATCCAGTCTCCCTCATTACACCATAGCCCTATTTTGAGCTAGTTATATCCATTCTCCCTCATTACACCCTATCTCTCTCAGGTCCATTCTGTTACCCTCCCATCAGCGTCCAAGTCTTCCTAATGGTTTCTTCCCATTGGGTTTGCCAGTCAGTATACTGAACATTGTTCTAGAATATAGATTCTTCCATTTGCGCTACATGTCCTGCCCACCGTAGTATACAAGATTTGACAATCCTATCCATGTTTTGTGATATGTACAGGGTATTTAACTCATCAATATGTAACCTCCTCCACTACTCAATATCTTCATTCTACTTTGGAAAAAATATATTCCTGAGCCACTTATTTTTAAACATCTTAAATTTATTTTCGTCAAGTAAATGAATCAACAAAATTAAATAATAATAATAATTCTATTTTTATCCTATAAAGGTATTTTGCGGTTAGCATCATTATTTGAATTATACATTAGAAACTAATTTTACCATTTTAAATGTCATATTTTGTTCCTGACTTGCGTTTCTTCTGCGAGATTTTCACAGAGCTGGTAGAGAATATTATATATAGTGTGGTAAGTACTGTTGATTGAAGATGATATATATAGAAATAATTAAACAAACTAAACTTTTGTAATCCAATTCCAGCCCTTAAGAAGTATAGGCAACATTTATAAAAATGTTTCAAATTGACTGGAAGGCCTCACGTGAATATTTATATCAAGTGTGATTGTATATGTTTATATTTAGTTTTTAATATACAGATACCCGCTTCGGTGGCCACATGGTCTAAGGCACTACTATTGCAGTAGACTGATGATGACGGGGAGAACGAGGTTCGAAATTCAGTCGGGTGTACTGAGAGTGGCTATTCAAAAATGATTTTCCACTCTCCAACTATGCAAATACGGGTACACTTCTGATAAATGTAACGTTCCTAATCTATAAAACCACAAGCTTAATTAGTATCTATATATGGTTATAGCACCTTCAAATGACTTTGAAATATATATAAGAAATTTTAAATAATGCTCCCCCCAAAATTGAATTTGTTTCATATTTTTTTTAGAGCTCTTAATGGTTTTAGTCTAGTAAAAAATGTTTTAATTTGTTTTATTTCGTGTTTTTTGGTTCTGTAAAAGCCTTTTATCATTGTTAAGTGTTTATAATGGTCAAATTTTTTATCTTACAAGAAAGAAGAAGATCTGGCAAATAACTATCTTTACATATAGATTTTTATCTTCGTTCACCACTACTCCCCTCCCCCAATATGATGGTAGATAAAGTAATTCTTGGTTCCGATAAAAAAAGAAGAAGAATAATCCTACTTCTTTTCAGGGGGATTGGGATTTTAAACAAACCATTGTCCTAGGTTCTTATTAAAAAATGCAGATATTATAACCTTTCTTTGTATTACATGCAATTTTGGAGGTGTTTATTTTAAACCACGTCTTTATACACATCCAGATACAGCCTCTTAGCTAAGTCGATAGCGTATCTTTCTACTGAACGAAAGATCCCGGGTTCAATTCCTGGCATGGCCAAAATGTATATTTACTGAAATGTTGGTTTCCCCGTTCATAGTGATAAATTCACTGCCAGTGGCTGGATGTTGTCTGTTCTAAATTTAAGTTAGTTTATAAGATGTGTGCTGATATAATCAGTCGGTTCAGAAAGTGCACGTAAATTAAACAAAAACTTGCCCAGGGTTTCCACGTATGTTTTCACTATTAGATTTTGGAGTATAACGTTATAATTCGGAATAAATTTACCCGCATTTGCGTGGAGGGTAGTTGAAAAACAATTTGTTAAAAAAATAACACTCTGTTCTTTAAACCGGGATTCACACCTTGACCTCCCAGTCACCGGAAAATCAGACCAAATGAGATTTACGTTTGGTCCACGTTCCCACCAATGCGGGTCATTTTGAAGAAATAAATATATATGGGGTCTCTTATATCATAACTAATTATGAATTTATTCCGTTGTTATTGAAAGTTTATCCCTCTTATTGGATATATTACATTTTTATTTATTAATAGTATTATGGAACATATATAATATATAAGCACTACAACTATTATACGTAGATTAACAATCTTTTTGAACACAAATTGATTTTAGAACAATCAAGAGAAATTAAATTTTATCTAAACGTCTTGATATGTCACTATTTATTGTTTGTTTCGTATAATAATTATTTTAATTACTATTACTTATTTTAATTTTTCTTAATTGCGACCATAAACAGGACAATAATTATTTCTTGTCGTAGTTTTAACTATGACCGAGCCATATGAACAGGTATTATTATTATTAGCCCCGCGTCTTACTACCCGTTCGGGTTATACGCACTTACGCTAATGTGTAATGGTAGGGTGATTGTGAGATGAAATGAAGGACCTACAGTTTAACGTGGAATCCGAACCACGGTGGCGACCTGGCATTCCACACATTCACAAGATTTCTTGTCAGAGGTGTAGGAAGGGTTTGGAAATCAGATAAATCTTTGCCGGGACCGAGGATTGAACCCCGGACCCCAGCATAGAAGTCCGACACCTTACCCTTAGACCACCAGGTCACCAACAGGTATTATCAAACTCTCATAGAAATACCAGAATTAAAATAACCCTTATTATAAATGAGTAGAAATATGACAGTATAGATAAACCAATTATTATAAACAACAACCAACTCACGATCTATTTTGAACAAGCGATGGTATAGAACAAAGTAATTAGTATCAGTATTTTAGTTGTGTAAATTTATTAATTATTAATCATAATAATATTGGGTGTGGATTGTTCTTTTTTTTATGGATAGTGGTATTTATTGTAAATAAGGCCCATACATTTTTTATGGATAGTGGTATTTATTGTAAATAAGGCCCATACTTTTTTATGGATAGTGGTATTTATTGTAAATAAGGCCCATACTTTTTTATGGATAGTGGTATTTATTGTAAATAAGGCCCATACTTTTTTTATGGATAGTGGTATTTATTGTAAATAAGGCCCATACTTTTTTTTATGGATAGTGGTATTTATTGTAAATAAGGCCCATACTTTTTTTTTATGGATCGTGGTATTTATTGTAAATAAGGCCCATACTTTTTTTATGGATAGTGGTATTTATTGTAAATAAGGCCCATACTTTTTTTACGGATAGTGGTATTTATTGTAAATAAGGCCCATACATTTTTTTGTAGTTTTCCCTGGGATTTCACACATATTTGAAATAATATAAACAAACCAATATAATTTATATACCTGCGATTAATCGCCAAGCTACCCACTTTAGTGGTCAAATGGTATTCTCTCGTATTAAACTGGCCTGCTTATGACGGGTAGATCTGTGTTCAAATCCCAGTCGGTTCAACGGAGGGTGTTTTTTTTTCCTAAATTGAAGGGTGCTGGGGGGAATTCCAATTTCAACTCAAATTGAATTGAGGCTGTTAGCTGTTAAACAATCATGAAAAATGTATAATGCACTTTGGATTATAGTTATAAGAAGTCCCTTTCTTATTTAAATTAATTAAAAACAAAAGTATTTTCTGGGGGCTAGAGATATAAAAATTGTTTCTCTGTAAATGTGTGTAATGTGGATTTATCCCTTCATCCTTCAGTTGTTTCCCAATCTCCCTCCATGTAAATGCGGGTAGATTACCTCTAAAATGCTTCCTTTGTCATCCTTGCCCCATTAGAATATTATTGTATATGAATATAACCTGAACAGATAGCAAGACGAGGTGATAAAAAATTACCTATTTCTAACAAGTTTTAAGAGCTCAAGCTTTGCTAAATAAATCATTTGTTGTATTTTCTTGAGTATTTAAAATATGTCCTTGAAATAAACAACTTGGGAGTTTTCTGAATTTCTATCTTTCAACTGACCCCACTCTGCCTATGAAATTTAGTTTTTTGTTTTGTTTTTTAGAACAACGTCCTACTACCCGTCTGGGTTATACGCCTATGTACTAATTAAACTAGTGGGTTAGGGATAAGAAGGCTTAATTTGAAGGAAATGCACCCGCATTTGCGCGAAGGTGGAGTGGAAAGCCATTTAGGAAAACTGCCTTCAGAGCACCCGACCAATATTGAACCCCGATCTTCCCATCTTCGGTAGTCTAGTATAACACAAGAGTAGTGCGTTTGTCCATGCGTTCACCGAAGCGGGTTGTTCTATAATTAATTCAATGTCCAAGTCTAAGACACAAATATTTGGTTCAGAAAATGTACGTTAAATATACTTAATAAAGAAATTTAACATGAAATCAAGTAAGTTAAGAATTTAAGTGTTAAGCGCTATGTAAACAAAACCTTAATAACCACATCGGTCAGCTCAAAGCCCTAAAGGCCAAGCTCATGTAGTTTGGTTTACCAGTGACCAGGTCAGAGAGAAAATGAACCCAGTCCAGATGCAATGAGGCGGGGTTTTCTCCTTAAATTATTTCTCATTCTTTCTCCACGCAAATTCGAATACATTAATTAACCTACTCTAATTAAACCTTCATATTCCCTATACTATTAGCGTAACTAATATATATGTTTATAACCCAAACGGGTAGTAGGACGTGGGGCAAAAAGAACACAACTTACTACCCATACAGGTGGTAAGGTGGGTTAAAGCGTCAGCCTCGTCTTGTCTAGTTCACTGATCACTGGAACGTTGGGGTTTGGACCCCGGCCCAGTGTACTGAGGTTGTTTTTCCTGAATGGTTTATCGTTCTTCCTCTACGCAGGTGTAGGTATATCTGGACGGTGGTGGTTTGGGCACTTTTTTGTGTTAGAGGTTGTTGTTGGATTGGGCACCGTCGACTCGATTAGAAAGAATTATAAAGAGGGATATTGGGAACTTCATTGATTGGAAATAAATACAATAAATCCTTAGGTGCCTAACCGGCTCCGTGGTGTAGTGGTCAGTGCATCTGACTACGAATATAGGGGTCTATGAATCTATTCCGGGCTAATACCTTAGATATTTTTTATTTTAAAGGGAGCTATCTCAATGGTCACCAGGGATTGGTACATTAGGTTTAAGAATCCCACTGGCTCCATATTCACTATCATCATCATTATCTCATTGCGGGTATATGTAGACAACCTCCATAGGTGTACCTCTGTGCCAGCAAAGAGGCGAATAGTCTACATACAGGTGAACGAACTGGATAACATGTCTTTCCCGATCAATAATTCCGTACGCAAAGAAAAAAGAAGAAGAATTTCAGTTAAAACCATCAATATGAAGGTTAGCTACTCGTGAAGTATGTCTGAGTTTAAATTAATTCTTAATGAGAGGGAGATCAAGGTTAGGTAAAGTCAGGTCAGGATAGGCTCAGTCCACCTTGGGAGGGAAATTTTAGCGGTAGTACACCTAGATCCAGTATATCCCGAACGGGTGGTAAGAAACGCTACGTAAAAAAGATAGTCGAGCGAATCATTTCTGTGCAACCTAAATTTTTGTGGTGAGCTCTTCGCTACCCACGGTATAGTAAGATATCCAAAGGAATAAACTTAACAGATAGTTCTAAAAGTTACTTACTCTACTTTCATGTATTCATGTGACAAGGAGTGATCTTTTCTGCTGTCACGTTTGTAAAAGGTTCTATCAATTTTAACATATGTAAAATAAATAAAAGAGTCTTTTTTGTCAATAATTGGTATTCCACATCTATTTGTATATGCTCTAAAAGGTTATTCCTGTCACAAACCTTCTTTAAATCTCATCTCTCTTTAGAGTTTTTTTTAAAGCCAGTATACATTCAGTTGACTTACTTTGAACACAAATCCAGGTTGATAAACTTTTCAAACTTCTCAAACTTTTAGTGGTAACTGTTGACATCCCTTTAAAGTTGACAGACGTCTGTACACTGAATCTCCCAGAGACGAGACCAAATATGAAAGCTATTAACCTACTTTAGACTTTGAAGAACGTGTCGTAACGTCTTTAAAGTTGGCGGTGGAAACAATAACGAAACGCCAGCGCGTGGCAGGATATTCTGCCACAGTGGATTCCGCCACTCTGGAGCGCGAATTTATTTCCTCCCCCCTCCACGTCTTACTGTCTGGGATATATACCATTTAAGGGGGCCAAAAAGGTAGTTCTGTAGCATCAAAACAGCTAAAACAATCATCAGTCATCTTAAAATTCATGTTTTGAATCCATTTTAAAAACTAACAATTTGTTTGAAGAAGTCTGGATGTATGTTTTTCACTAAAAAAAACAACCCTCCATTGTGTGAGCCCACAAACGAGCTATACCATCTGAGCGGCCACCGCCATTAGCGATGATAGTGCCCAAATTTGTGGATAAAGAGTGTCGTGTGGTAAGTACAACTAACAGTTAACCTCAGTTTTCTAAACTGAAGCTGCTACTTCTTTATTCAAATAGCTCCTCATAAATCCTCACTAGGATGAATGTGACCCTGTTCCATATCCATTGCTTCACAGATAAATTTTGGAAGTGCCGGGCATCGAACCAGGGATCTATGGATGTGTAGTCAGGAACTAGTGTCCACTAGACCACTATTTACATTATTTACAGAACTGCGACATTTTGCTTTAGACGTGATTCAAAATAACCTATTTTTACATTTTAATACAATTTTAGTGAACTATAGCACTTAAAACGAATGATACAAGATAAAAGGGGGAAGTCACACTAAACACACATTTTAGGACATTTTTATATCGCAAACGACCTCAGCAAATAATTTTTTAATGAATTTAAATATGATAGGGACATCTTATAATCGTAATCTAAAGTGCATTAGAAAGGTTTCATGATTGGTTAACAGATGACAGCACTAGTTCTGTTTGAGCTAATATTAGGTTTACCCTTTTTACCCCTGTATCATTTAAATGTAAAGTAATCAATTCTACATCAGAGGTCAACAAATAGTTGATCGCGATCAACCGGTTGATCTCGTGGCAGTTTTCAGTCGATCGCGTGAGAAAACTACTAAGTTATTAAAAATGTATCTCTCTTTCTTTTAAACTCTCTAATATATCAAGTACTTTTAACTAATATTAATGACCAAAATAACCTCGTTCGGTGATAATCGATAATGTTATAGGCAAATAAAAATGTACAGTACAATTAATTTAGTCTATTTTTTCTAAAATGGCGGGCACATATTTATTTCTTCACCAAAGGTTGCATTTTAGGAACAAATATATATATAAAGCAAACATAGAGTGGAGACAGTATGGGTTATCGCGGAACTTTGATAAGCTTGTAAGTCGATCGGGGCTCAATAATGTGCTATATGACCATGCTGAATCATTAACAATCCCATCTGGGCATTGAACCATATTAAAAATATCAAACCACTTGTTAAATAGCGCGGGATTTCTAGACGTCTGCGATGAGTCTCAGTGTGCTTCGGTAAGCGCCACCCTCACCCCCGATATGAACATTTCGGACTCAAAATGCCGCCAAAAACACGTCGTTGTTTCTTCTATAACTCTAATTTTATTAATAATAATTATAAAATTGCTACAACTGGTGAAATAAATCAACTAAATTATTTTCTATATTTTGCCGTACCTGATACTATTATAATTATTAGCACCACGTCTTACTACCCGTTCGGGTTATACGCACTAATATGTAATGGTAGGATGATTGTGAGATGAAATGGAGGACATACAGTTTAACGTGGGATCCGAACCACGGTGGAGGTCTGGCCTTCCCCACATTCACAAGTTGTGATTAATACACGTCTTGTCAGAGGCGAAGGAAGGGTTTGGCAATCAGATAAATCTGTGCCGCGACCGATGATTGAACCCTGGACCACCAGAATAGAAGTCTGACACCTTAACCCTAGACCACCAGATCACCTACATGATACTATTAATTTTTTTTTTTCATTTTCAGTTATTCCATTTTGATTTTGACTTCACGAAAGGCTATTGCTCATTTCTAAAACAATAGTAACATCATCTGATTCCCGATGGATGAAAGATTTTTTTAAATAATTGACTACTTTATTAGAATAAAAACATAAATTAGCCAGATAAATATTAGGAAATTATCGTTGAATTTTACAACCAAACATTGTATAATAGTAGTTTCGTATTTGGCATTTAAAAACAAGAATATTTTAGTACATTTTAATGTAGTTATAGGTATTTACAGAGTATAATCTGTTATTCCATACATCTAAAAATGTTCCATCATTGTAAATCCACGTATTTCAGGTATCTTCTGTACATAGAAGATCAAACTTAGCGTAAGTGTCTGTATCAATTTTAAAACAAGTATTGTAGAATATCTATGAAAATAAGCAGACAGGAAGAGATATCAAAAACAAAAACAGTTCGAGATAAAATCGAATTGTTTCATTATTTATGTGTCCATTTGTCACTTCCAAATACTGAAACATTACACATACAAAACAAACATATACGCATTAAAAAAATTCAAGTCTCCATCAATTAATGTTTGATTGTTGTTTTTTTCCCCCTCGAAGTAACGATTTCGTAAATGGATGTGACTAATCCGTTTCACTTTGTGTTTGTGTGTGTGACGATGGTAATTTTCAAATGAAATAAAAAAAATATTGAAAAGCAACATCGCTAATTTTTCACAATCACTTTCTCTTCAACGTAGATTTTTTTTAATGCGAGTATTTTGATTGTTTGAACGTTGGAAAGGGGGTAGAGGGTTGATTGACCTAGCAGGGTTCTCGTTCCAGTTTCAGACGTCAGATATAGCTGGCGTTCTGAGGCTTGATTATTTGTTGTATGATGTATGTGGGGTGATTTAGGCGTAACTGCTCTAGAAGGAGTATGAGGTTAGCAAGGGGTAAAGTTTGAGGAGTAGGGGGCGCATAGTACTGGCGTCAATACCCCGCACCAAATTGGGAACGAGGGGTTTTCTGCGCAGGACAAGGATAAGGGGAGGAGGGGGGGGGGAGGTACCCGAAAAAAACTCGTCCCTACCTCCGTAATTGGCTGAAGCGATAACAGAAACTCGGCAGAACACCATCCGATCGGGAGAATATCTCCTAGACCTCTAACGAGGTAACTTTTGAACTACATGTTTAATGAGTTTCCAGAATTTCGAATTCAAGTCAATGGATCTCTATAGATCTTTTAGTCTGTATCAAAACTTTTATTTTTTTACAGAGGAAGGGGAAGTTTTGAGTGTCCTCTTGATGTAAGAAAGGAAGAAAAAATTGTATGCAAAACTTAAGAATTGGAAGAAAATGTTTACGTTTTCAGATGAATTAAGAAAGAAATAAAACCATCTAATAAACATAAATTAAAATATATAATTTATCAACATAATATGTTATATTAACTTTAATAGAGGTCTACACGAGTCAATATAGAAGTTTTGCTATAATTTTATATGATAGATAGTATAAATATTTAAAGTTTGATCAAATTATGGGAGTTAAATACTGTAACTAGGTTCTAATTTATGCTTATGTATAATGTTTTTTTATTCCCTCTACCTATCAATTTGGAGGTTTCAATAATAATATTAGTTTTATTTATATATAACGTGTCTAAATAAGCAGCACCATTTAAGCAGCATTAAAAAAGTGTTTAAATATATCAAGTATCTCTGAGGATAGATACTGAAAGTAGACTACTGACATCCTTTGGTCCAACACAAAATACTGCATGGTAAGGTGAGCTATAGAAACTACCATGATATGTTACTTTAAAAAATGCTAACATTTCCTCCTCATACAATGTTCGTTTAGAAACCAAGCATTGCAATAACGTATCTAAAATATAAATGCTTAGTTTAAAAAATACGAAAATACCCTCATCCGTGAGTACAAAGTGCAATGTAGAAATAAATTTACCTTGTACGAGTATTTCTACCTAGAATAAATATTCAAAGGACGAGTGTACATTACTGCTACTAGTCTGAAAAAGAAGTAAGGTGTGTAGCACAAAACAAAATGCATTATTGCGGCCAACTCTTTAAGTCCGGCCGTACACTTTTAGTCAAAACGTTACAAAGCAAATACATTTTTGTCCCATTTTTTTTTTCTATAAACGTTTTAACTTAAGAACATTCATCATAGCAAGCCAAACTCAGCTCCCGGCTCTTGTCTGCGTTTGTGTGTGTGTGTGTGTGTGTGTGTGTGTGTGCGCGCGAGGTATGGGAATAAAAGGAAAAAGAAAAGATCTACAATATGCCAGAAATGTATGCCGTACATGCCGTATTTGAATGATTACTCGACATTTTTCGCGGTGATTATAGGTGACAAAGTGACAAAAGTTTATTGTTAATAACTACAGTATGTATGTCCCTATTAGGACAGAATGAAGATTTGTGTACAATGCTTATCTGTGAAGCCATTCTAAAATGGTCAAAAACGGCCTTTTCATTGAAGTTTTTATCCAAATAGCTCTTAATATTTCAACAATGTGTTCAGCAATAGAAGTTTCCATTAACTCATCTCCATTAATGTTTAATTACAAATGATCCACGTGCAATTGTGTTAGTGTAAGTTTACGATTTTCAGTAGACTGTATCACAGAGTTGATTAGCATAAAATTCACGCTCTTAATGCGTCTTTCTATTTTTTATATAAAAAATTTTTTACTTTAAACTAGAGAAAGTCACTTGCCTGGCAAATAGTTCCGGATATGCCTGTATTAGTTGCTTCTATTTATTTCACTATTTAATACCAAAACTTATTGATTATATTTCTATTGTGGAGTTCCTTCAGGAGTCATCTGGACAGTAGACCTCACTATCTACATGTTACTATCATTACTACAGTCTTAAGATTTCTCTTAGGACTCCAAGTTGAAATGTATTCTGTAATTTCTCCTTGGATTTGAATTAAGATATTTGGCCTTCCTTTTTCCTTGGTGATCCAGTTAGACAGAAAACAAATGAATACTATATTCAATAGTGCATTATATTCATAGATAGTAACCGTTATTCATGTGGTTTAAGATGTCAATCTCTCAATATATGTCAAAATTTAATTAATTTATTAGTTTGGCTTAGGTTGAAAGAATATTCCTGTTAAAGTTCATTACAATAATTAGTTCACACATTTGGCAGTGATCGCGTAACAAACATTCAAACGGTTAAGTAAAACAGAATCTAGCAGAAACAAATGTTTTCTCACACACACACACACACACACGGGGTGGATCACGTTTCATCCTCGACCTTTATTTGTCTTTTTTATCAATCATGACTAGTTAAATTTGATTGTGCTTTGAAACTTTTTAACTTTTTCCTAATCATTCGAAAAAGCGTGCCGAGTCACGAACAAACGAAAATATGTTTGCTGTAGACTGTTTTGACGAACACGTGTTCGCCCAGCCTAACAAGATATAAATCTTTTAGTACTAAAATAAAATAGTACATTTTGAGAACGCTAGAAATAATTATAGCTTCTAAGCACATCGCACTTTTGTCCAATTTTCACATCGGCTATGCTTTCTGTCTTAACGTGTTTAGTACATTATGTCTATCAAGACAGCAGTTTAAACTTATATCAGACCAAAACTAGACTAGAAAAAACCTTCTCCCAAATAACACTGCTTAAATTTTTGCTGATACAAATATTAAAATTAAATGGTGATAAATTATCATTAAATAGTATCACATAGTCCCCCTTTCATGTAGTATATATATATATATACATATATATATAAAACATATATACTACTTTATATATATATATATATATATATATATATATATACACCACATATATATAAAGTTCAACCTTACTCATCTCTAATAAATTAGCATAAATAGTAAACATGCGTATAATCCAAATGGGTAGTAAGATGTGGTGCTAAAATGAATGAATTATATACATATATATTTATATATATCTTAGCCATCTCTAACATATTAGCGTAAATAGTAAACATATATATATGTATATAATTCATTCAGTTTAGCACCCCATCTTACTACCCGTTTGGATTATACGCATGTTTACTATTTATGCTGATGTGTTAGAGATGAGTAAGGTTGAACTTTTGAAGAAGTGTATCTGCATTAGCGTAGAGGTAGAGTGGAAACACATTTGTGGAAAAATGAGCGTCAGTACACACGACCGGGATTTGAACGCCGATCTCCCCATCTTTGGCAGTCTAGTCTAGTGTGAGAGTAAAGCCTTATACCATGTAGCCACCGAGGCGAGTGTATAATAGTTATAAATGATCACTACACTATTTTTACCGTTTAATGTACCTGCTAATTCCAAAAATTTATTTGGGCTAATTAATAAGAATAAAATAATATATTTAAGGATTCAAACATATTTAGATACTAAAAAGGAGTCCCAAGAATATTGAGCCTGCCTCCAATTTGAGAGAACCAGGTTCAAGCCACATTAATAACATTTTTGTTAAGCACAATAATTTAAAAATTAAACTGTTGTGGCTATATGTAGTGTTTATTAATCTGAAATCAAAACATATTTCAACAATAAAGTCAGATTTGTTTCCGGCTAAACTGAAGTTTCTAAGCCTCATTTGCCCAACATAGTCCCAAAATGTGTGTTAGCTATCCCCTGCAAATAGACGACATATAAACCATGTTTTACTATTGTCCCCGTTTCACGTTAAAAGCTGAAATACAATCACAACTCATTTTAGACCTTTTCTATCGTCTAACAAATTCCCACTCCTATTTTTTGGCATTAAAATAGGTATCAGCCACATGTGTACAACATATGATATAGACATATTCTAGGCTATCTTTTGGTTTTGGGATGAGATATTTAATGTGTGGGTATTTTTAAACAAAGGCCTTTTATTAATCTACAATCCCATAGGTTTTGTATAGATACCTTCATTTAAATTATAGTATTGTCCTTATATACAATGTGAATATGTTCCTGTGTGTTATTTTTAGATTATAAAATAATACATTCATGCACATTCACACAACCCACCCACCATACCCCACACACCCCACACACCACAAACCACACACCCCACACCCGACACATCCCACATAACCAACTCCCTTAGGAAGTATTTCCTTCAAAGTAATCCTTAAAAATGCTTTACTCCTTTAAACCCTCCCCTACATGCACACACACACACAAACACACACACTATAATCTATTTGTAGACTTTATAATACATTTTTATCAACCTAAATATTTAATTTTAGTCAATTCGATAGTTGAACGATTTCTGACAGTTCAAAAAATTACTAGAGGTACTTCTACTAATGTACGCTTTTATGTGATATAATCTGCATCTTTCACTTTTGACAGATGATGTTAATTTTGACAGCTGGAAGATAAAAAAAATTGTGAACTTTTGTCAATCTTGCCTGTTTTATAACTTTTATTTTATGTTTTCTAAAATGTTCTTAAATGTGCCAACAATGTATATTTGTAATTTTTATGAAGAAAAGGAAGATATGCATCACAATATTATTATTTTTATCTGCGTCTTACTACCCGTACGGGCTATCCGAATTTTAGCAAACAAATTGGAGAGTGATTTAAAAATAAGAGTTTAGAAGGAAACGAATCCATGTGGAGGGAAAGTTGCAAAGCATTTAGGAAAAATAAACATTTAATACATTCAGCTGGGATTCGTATCTCAACCATCACTAGCAAACTAGACTAAATTATAAACAATTATCCCTCGTGCCCACCACTGTGGGTAATTCCCCTCCCCCCATTTATTTGAGGTATTTAACGTGCAATTTTTTTTAAACCGACTTATTATATCAGCACACTAGAATTTCTATGAGCGAAAGCAAAAGGGTCTACCAATTTTTGTCACGAAATATATTTCCACATACCTCCCAGATTTTTTTACATCCCACAATAAGACATGGGACCAACGGAAGTTGTACTACGAATTTTTATCGCTCAAGAAAAATCTGTCCAACCCCGGCTGGGTTTGAACCCACGCAAAGCGGTTCCTGAGGCGAGAAATTTACCCCAACACCCCTGAGGGAGGTCGACCGTTGGGTAATTGCTAATGTAACATCAGCGAACTAATTTCTTTTACAAGTTATAATTGATAGAAACTCGTTAATTTGAAACGACAAAGTCAGTGCAATTTTTTTTCTTTTTTAACACCGCGTCTTACTAACCATTTGGTATATACGTATATATACTCACGCTAATGTGTTTGTATGAGGGATGATTAATTTAGGTAAGGTGTGCCCAAGTCACAAATACTATGAATCAAATAGCCAAGCTATTATATATGTTAGTTACGATTATAGACTCATCTAGATATAATATTCTTTAAACTGAAATGTGACACCTAGACACGGAAATCGAACCCGTGACCTTTGATTTAGTACGCCAATGCTCCAACCACTGAACCGACCATGAGTCGTCCCGTGGTCAAAGTAATTCTTTACTCATGTTATGAGGCAAAGTCTGTAATGGATATGTAGCTGACCATTTCCACACGTCTATCACAGACTTTGACTTAAAATATGCGTGAATAATGACTCTGAGCCCGGGAAGACTACTGGATAACTCAGTGGTTAGAGCATTTGGGTACTAAGTCAAAGTTCACGGGTTTGATTCCCATGTCCATGTGTCATTTTTCAAATTAAATAATACTCAATTATGCCTGTAAAGAGAGTGAAACACTATTTTATTTAAATCTCAGCACAGCCCAACCGGGATTCGAACCTCGATATCCCCGTCATCAGCAGTTTAGTATATTGCGATAGTGATGCTTGGAGGATAGCATGGAGCCACCGAGGCGGGTGACTTAAAATAATTGTCCTCTAGGTTAAAATAGAGTAATTTTATCTGTGAACTGTGTGCTTTTTTTTAAATAACTCTTTGCTAGCGGGTGATTGTTATCTATATTACCCTTAGCAAGCATAAATTATAATTATGAGGGAAGTAGATCAGCAGATAACAAATATGAACAAGAAAAAAAGCAATCTTTTCTGACAAAGGACGCAATATAAACCAATTTGAAAGTCATATTAGGTATAATTACTGCTAAAATGTCTTTGTTCTACAATTTACTAAAAGTAATATTTATCTCTTAATGGACATGTTATAAATCCCTTAAAACGTGGTGGTTGTTATGTCATTCCACATCTTCCCGTGAAAAAAGTATAATATTTCTAGCAAGAGGAAAATATTATAATTTTATTTTCCCTACGGTATGTGTTAGAATATTCAGCCCGCATGAGAACACATTATACGATTATTACTCGCCATAGATGGTTACATAATTTTGATCTTAACGTGTTTAAATAAAACATTTATCTGAGTTTATCATGTATCCGGGCAGGTTTTTATATGAGACTCAATTTCGTTGGAGAAGGGGGGGAATATATTTTGATGCATAACGTGTAATACAAACGAGCCTTTTAAATAATAAAGTTCATGTCATAATATTTATGACATCATTGGCAAAAGAAACAGCCGGCTGCAGCCGACATATTTGATGACTGTGCGACCCAGACGACCACTTATATTTCATGGAACATATTTTAAAATAATTAATAGAAAATATAATTATAATTTACGAGTTACTAATAACTTATCTCTATTTTTAATTTAATGTCTTGGAAAAGGTGAGTTTTGGTTTAACGTAGTATTGGTTCTTTTAAAAGCGTAGGCTATAACCCAAATTGATAAGTAAGATGAGGTGCTAAAAATAACCCACAAAAGTTGGTTTAAATATTGGGGGATTGTGTAGGAGAGTGGAGGGGGGACCAATCCTCTTTATTCATCACTTTGATAATGAACCAATTTATCTAATTTTCTAAAAAGACTAATTTCCATTCAGTGAGCATAGGCATAAATGTGTACTTCACTCATTTGGAGGAAAACAAAACTATTCAATTACTTTGATATAAAAGGCTGAGCATAAAAATATTAGTTGGCCAAATTAATTAAAATATTGCTTCAGTACAAACATATAGTTTAATTTTTTTCCCCAATATGGTGATATCAACGGTTCTTTAATATCTTCCATGAGCATTAGATGACAAACTTTACAAATTAAGAAAAAAATTTGCCATTAAATTCCAAGACAGCCTTGCCAGATATTCAACAACTGTTGATTTCACCTTGTGAAGACAATCGTTTTTACTGAAGAGAGATTTGATTTGTTTTGACCAAAATAAGCGTTGATATTATTATTATTAGCACCGTGTCTTACTACCCTTTCGGTTTATACGCACTTACGCTAATGTGTAATGGTAGGGTGATTGTGAGATGAAATTGAGGACCTAGAGTTTAACGTGGAATCCGAACCACGGTGGAGGCCTGGAATTCCACACATTCACAAGATGTCTTGTCAGAGGTGAAGGAAAGGTTTGGTAATCAGATAAATCTGTGCCGGGACCGAGGATTTAACCCCGGACCCCAGCACAGAAGTCCAACACCTTATCTCTAGATCACCAGGTCATCCCACTATGATATTAAAACTGCAAAAATACTGCCTATAACTCGTGTTCCCTATACTCCTACCCTACAGGTGTGGGAGTATTTTTAATATTACAAATCTGGCAATATTTTACTTAAACCGGAGGCATATTTATCCAACTGAACTTTCTTGGAATAATATTCAACAAAAATATATAATATGCCAAGAGATATAAATTGATGAGTTCTTTCCTATGATAACTAGAAAATAATATGTCCAATTGTTTGCTTACATTACCGATATGTTTTACTTATATGTTTTATTTAAATGATCTTTGTTGCTATTATTACTGTTGTTTTGTTTAGGAGAAATCTGATACAAATATGTAAAACATGTTTGCGGGTTTTGTTTTATTTTATCTCATTAATAGGTATTACCATAAGTTGGAATATCCTTCAAGTTGTTTGCAGTGCAAGTAAAATTCAAATCCAAGGGAATAGGGAAATTTTATTGTTAAATATTGATTTCTCTAGGTATCCCTGTTAAATCATATTATTTTTAGATGATCTATTTGATGGGCTCGTATTTATTTAACCCCCTACACATTTTAGTGATAAGTAATTTATTTTTGCTTTTCTCGGATTTGAGATAGTCTAAAACATTCCCGGCGTCTCCTTTAGAATATTGTGTGTTCCAATTTATTTATTTTTTCTCTCTTTTCAAAATTTTAGAAAAAATCTTCTAAGACTGGTAGTTTCATTGTTATTTTAGGTTCCCATGGAAACAAGGCGAGACCATAGTTAGCGCGAGCTATAAGGAGGTGTGATCCCCAAAATGCGTTGAAAAAACAACGAATTTTTTGTTGTTGTTTAAATCAATTATGATTTATTAATTTAATTACAAATAAAATTTGTCAGATTTAGAAATTCCAACTTTCATTATTTTAGCACCGCATCTGACAACCTATTTAGGCTACAAGCATATATACTAATTATTACTCCATGGTGGTATGGTTAAGGAAAGAAGCATTTTAGGCGTAATATACTCACATTTACGTGGAAGGAGAGTGAGAAACCATTTAGGAAAAATCCCTTCAGTAGACCCGACCGGTATTCGAACTCCGATCTCCCTGTCATCGGCAGTGTAGTATATTGCTAGAGTGACGTCATAGATCATGCGGCCACTGAAGCAGGTGATTTCTAATTTCAATAAATAGGTTTCTATACTTGTATAATTTAATGTCAAACATTGTTCTGTCTAAATAATAGCGAAACGTATTTAATTCAAAATAGCTCCCTCTCTCTGTGTTATCTGTCTCCTAAAAGTGTAGTTTACATTATGAGTACAAGCAACGCCACATAATGGATAGTTCTAGGGACATTCGGGAGTGAATTCATCTCCAATGAAATGCCAAACGTTGTATCCACGCCCTCCCCAAAAACCAAATAAATCGGTGCATCCGTTTATATAGAGCGCTTATCTCAAAAGTTATCAAAAATTTTTAGTGGCATTATAAGAGTAAACATGTCATAAACAGTTACCAAATGTCATGGCCGTTCCTAGTATATATACATTTTACTATCACATTGTCGACCTCAGTTGTCTTAGGTTAAAGTGCTCACCTCAGGACTTAATGTTCGTGGGTTCAAACCCAGCTGGAGTCAACGGATTTTTCTTGAGCGATAAAAAATCCGTAGCACAACTTTCTTCGGAAGATAAGTAATAATCGGTCCCATGTCAATTGTGGCATGTAAAAGAACCCTGTAGGGTATGGTAAGAAACCTTTCCCAGAAAAATTGGTAGATTATTTTGATCTCGTTAATGGAAATTGTTATATGCTGATATAATAAGTCGGTTCATAAAGTGCACGTTAAATATTTCAAATAAATAAAATAAAAAATAAACTGGTTACAGCTTTCGCGTACATTTTGCCGAAAACAATCTTAAAAAATATCAAAATTAATTAATAATTCGGGATCTCTAAACGTCAAGTAGGGTTATTAACAATTCCAGCAAAACCTTGGAATGGTTTATCCCGGGAACTATCGAATATCATAGTGACCTGTATTGTTTTTTGGTCTACTACCCACACCCCAGTTACTCCCACATAAATTGGAGCATAATATGTGTGTACATATCACTAAGGTACTAAGTATCTTCACACGTCCAAAATGTATGATAATAATATCCAATCAGGGATTCCACAGCGACCCCCATTTCCCACCGAAGACGACAGTACATAATCCAAACAGAGCTGTCATATTCAAGCCCCCATAATGACCCACCGAAGACCTCATTCAGCCAGACTATAATCCAGTAGATCTGTTGTGCAATGCTGCCCCAGTGTGTACAGTAACACTGTTATTGGAGGCTTGAGAACCACAGGAACTNAAGGTCTGCCAATAACTACACAAGGAGAGAAACGGCAGATCGCTCGCTGCAATAACCCATCAAATGCGCCGCACGTCTCCGTGGTGCGATTGAACCAGGTACGGTCCTATTCCAGCCAAAAGAATGCTCTTTGTGTTACCTTACTACCCCCTCCCTCCACAACACAGTTAATATGCTTTGTTGTGGGTGTAGACTGGGCCACCGGGAAACCGGGAATTATCCCGCAAAATACTCTAAAATAAAATAAATCTATTCGTTCGATTATTATAAATGATTTTCTAAATAATTTTTTAATAAAATGTTCCAGTGAGTAAATCTTACAGTGCCCGTAATATTAAGGACACCACTAATTCCCCAGACGACCACCTTAAGTCTGCCAAATTTGGATCATATACAATTGCATTAAAATGTAAAACCATTCGGTTTGTTGTTTCTTGGTGTTGTTTATAAACAATATATATTTTTAGCACCTCGTCTTACTACCCATCCGGGTTCTATACAATGCACTAATTATTACACTAATGTGTTAATAAGATTTAATTTCAAGGAAATGCACCCACATTTACGTAGACGAAGAGTGGAAAAACTATTTAGGAAAAAGTCACCCTGTTTACCCGATCGGGATCGAACTCCGATCTCCCCGTCTACGGCAGTTCAGCCCAACACGAGAGTAGCGCGTTAGACCATGTGACAACAAAAGCGAATAACAATGTCTTAAGTCAAACATAAAATAATTTGGCGAATAAGGGTTGTCACTAAATTTTTAGTTTATATAAGTATTGGGTGGATGATTATTTTAAAAGCCTAATACGTCAAAAATAAACTACAGATATTGTCTAACAATATGTAGCAGCAATTTTGCTCGTGTCAGTAGAAAGTAGAAGTCGATGTTCTAAGTGGAATGAATAGCGACGTATTCATCGACAAAGTACCTGAAATGGCCACGGGACTTAATTTACTACTAATAAGATACATACTTCAATTCGCCACTTGCATTTGCGCTGAAACCCGCCTCGGTGGCGTAGTTGGCTAACGCGCTGAGGACGGGGAGATCGAGGTTTGAATCTCGGTCGGGTGAACTGGGGGTGGTTTTTCCTAAATGGTTTTTCACTCTCCCTCCACGCAAATGCGGGTTCACTTCCTCTAATTCAACCTTCCCAATTCCTAATCCATTAGCGTAATTAGTACTTAAAGCGTATAACCCGAACGGGTAGTAAGACGCGGTGCTAAATATTATTATTATTATTAATTTGCGCTGAAACATAACTACACTGGTATTTATAAAAGTTGGTTAAGGCCAACCATATTTGTAATCCCGAACCGCTTGGAACCTTCCAATCCACCCCTGCATTATTGTGTTATGTGGGTGTGCTTTAGGTTAAGATATTTGTAATGTAGTAGGCATATAGCCCAAAAGGGTACTAAGACGGGGTGGGAGATAAAATATAAAAATAGTATACCTATTACATTATTTCACACTAGCAATATTCATTGATATGTATATATAGCTTATATAAATATAATTATATATACATATACGTTTTGTTGACGGTTTTAAAAACCTTTAATAGGCACAGATTTATCTGATTACCAAACCCTTCCTTCACCTCTGACAAGACATCTTGTGAATGTGGGGAATGCCAGGCCTCCACCGTGGTTCGGATTCCACGTTAAACTGTAGGTCCTTCATTTCATCCCACAATCACCCTACCATTACACATTATCGTAAGTGCGTATAACCCGAACGGGTAGTAAGATTCGGTGCTAATAATAATAATAAAAGGAGGGAAAGAGTGGGGGTAAAAATAACACATAAGATGGTAGGTGAAGCAAGGCCGAGATGGTATGGTTATGTGTTGAAAATGGAAAAAAGAAAGAATACCAAAGAGAATAATGGAGATTAAATGAAGTATGTAGGATAAAAAAACGCAAGGAAGACCAAGAAAGAGATGGGAGAAACAGATCAGAGAAAGTGTGCAAGTGAGTGGAAAGTAATGGAAGTGATTAAAGGAGTAAGAATGATGGAGGAATAGAGGAAGATGTAGGCATTTTAGTAAACTTACCAGACCATATGATGGAAACAGATCGCGTTTAAGTCGGCTGACCAGGAGGATGGAAATAAACTTTCTTTAAGAAGACCATTGAATCTTTCACTTTGTTTGGTCATGTAATGATCACTTATTTGAAGCTCGGATTTAAATATATCGACTTTTAAAGGACAATTTTAATCTCACCACGTGTCAGTATTTATGATAAAAATCAATGGTTTACCTTAGAATCACATATTGGTACGCATATGGGCTATACGATTATGTGCTAATTACGTTAATATGTTAGGGATGGGAAAGTTATCTGAGGAAGTGTACCCTCGTATGCTATATACATATATATATATATATATATCATAAACTTAATTATTTATATATAAATAATCAAATTAATTTTGACTAATTAACTTCAATTTCATCTTTCTTATTATTTTACATATCTTTGTTTATAAATTTTTAATCTAATCAACAATGTTGTCTTTTCACCTTGTAAATTAATACCTTGTACTTTAATATGTTTCATGTTTAAATTTTTTATAACTATTAAACTAACATATCTGTTGATAAAGATTTTTAGCTATTAAATCAACAACTATTTTTCTTTTCAATCTACAAATTAATTATTTTAAACCTTTTTTAACATTTAATATGTTTCTTAGTAAAAAATTTTAGCTATCAAAATAAAATTGGTTTTCTTGTTAACCTGTAAATTTGTATCAAAATCTAGGTTAAAATAGAACACACTGTACCTGTAATCAATCTTATCAAAGACTTTTCATAAATACTTTTTATATTTGGTTAATATATAACTATTTTGTAATTGAGTTGATGATTCTAAGTGAAATATTTTTTGACTTTTTAATTTAAACACAATTATTTTGCACTCTATCAATTATTTTATCTTGATTTATCTGACTAAAAAGTGTTTATACCTATCAAGTTTTAATTGTATGTGACATTTAAGCGTGTTACTTATATTAATAATTTTATATTTCTCCTTACTATATTTATAATGAATATTAATAAAATCATAGAAATAATGTTTGGATTTTCTAAAAGAAGCTTTCAATGAAAATTTGAGTCTATGTAGCCCATGTTTTTACTAAGTTATAGTTATGTTGTTTTAAGTGATCCCACAGCGCTTCTCTGTTCCTATTTCAAATGCACATTATGATCCCTCTATTATGTTTGATGGACTTGTGCTGTTGTTACAATGCCCCCTCCCTTCTCACAACGCAACTACTGCACAAACACTGAATGTGACACTTGCTCAGTTCACAAGATACAGACATATGGGCCGACACCCCTCAAACCCACAATTACACCAGGGATCTTCACCTGCATAATTGAAAGAGGGGAGGAATGAGTTGAGAGCTTGAGCCAATAGTTCAACATGAACTTCTCTCTAAGCTAATCCAACAACTCACGTCACACTTCCTTAGTAATGGTCAGTAAGTTGTTAACATCTCATCTGTCGCAAAAGAAATGTAAAACTCAGAATATACAAATATATAGTTTTAGCATTTGTTCTTTGTGATTGTGATATTTGGGATAAGTTTCATAGTAACCGGCTAGTGGTCAGTGTACCTGGCCATGAGATTAGGGGCCCTGGGTTCAATTCCCGGTTATTACCTTGGGTATTTTTCCCGAAAGGAGAATTATCCCAAAGGTCCCCAGGGTTTGGTTGATTAGTCTTTAGTTGGGTTTAAGTGTTTTCACTAGTTTCACACCGTCATACTTACCTCATCGGGACATGGAAAGAGCCTCCACGGAAAGGATGTAATATTAGTAAATTCGGACGACTCTGGGCAACGGTACATCAGTATTGACTAATCATACCCCTACTGGACCACAAATTATGTAACCCAGACGCACAATATTATTATTAGTTTCAAATCCAGGCTTAGTACGTCTCAAGTGCAGTACTGTACCAAATATAAGATGACACCTACCTAAACCAGAATGGAATGGGCCAGTTTCGCATATGAATCTGGCCCATTCAATTCTAGTCTGGGTAGGTGTAGTCCTGTATTTAGTGCAGCACCGCACTTGAGGCGCACTCAATCTGACTATGGGCCAGTTTCATAGTCAAATTTAGTACGCCTCAAGTGCGGCGCTACACTAAACACAAGACGACACCTACCTAAACTCGAATGGATTGGGCCGTTCTCGCATTGGAAACTGGCCCATTTGATTCTGGTTTAGGTAGGTGTCGTCTTGTGTTTAGTGTAGCGCCGCACTTGAGGCGTACTAAATTTGACTATGAAACTGGCCCTATGAAACTGGTACACAGTATCTTACCTTACATGACGAGAATATATTTAAAGAGCTCGCAAACAAAATGGGATTATTTAGAAAAATATTTGGCCCTTAAACAAATATAATGGAGAGTGAAGGAGGTTACATAATGGTGAGTTACATACCTTGTACTCATATTCAGGCATCGTTAGGATTTAAAAAACTCGCAGATTACCTTTTGCAACGAACAAACAAAATATATTTGTAATGTAGTAAAGATAAAATGGGAATATCTAGCGCAGTTAGCCATTGTATTGATGGGTTTCGTTTTATTTGTTTCAGGTAAGTTGGTGAGGTTCCATTTGCTGGTTCTTGAATTCGTAGTGGAACAAATTGGATGAAAACTGTCAGATCCAGGTAAGAGAAGAAGGGACAAAGTACACATATATAAAACTGTTTGTTTAGTATGTTATTTGTTAAGGTAATCAAATATCGCAGCTTACAGTGGACAGAACATACAGAGTTAACGGAATAATAAAGAACCGTGTTCAGGGTATTGACTGGTAGACTCAATGGAAAGAGGGGACGCCGATGGGTGGATAACATTAGAATGGACCTGAAAGAGAGAGGGCGTAATGAGGTGGACTGGATAGAACTAGCTCAAGATATAGATAGGGCGTAATGAGGTAGACTTGATAGAACTAGCTCAAGATATTGATAGAACTAGCTTCAAGATATAGATAGGGTGTAATGGGGTGGACTTTATAGAACTAGCTCAAGATATATATAGGGTGTAATGAGGTAGATTTGATAGAACCAGCTCAAGATAGGGATATGTTGCATAATTTTTTAAGTGTGGTAATGAACGTTCGAGTTCCTAATGCCATTGAAAAAGCAAGTAAGTAACATTATAACATCATTATCACTGTATTTTTCCAGGAACACATTGAAACTGCATAGAGTATTATAAAATATCTAACTTAAGAGGTGAATTCGTTTTGAACAGTTTATTTAAATTGCTGTCATAATGTCTGACGCCTTTGATTAGATCAATATGTAAAACGTCTTCCCATTGAGTTTAAATTCCAGAGTTCTATTCCTGACTAGGTCGAAAATTTAACATGAATTAAATTGTACCTTTCTCTTACACAATGATGAATTGACGGTCGGGGAACTGGGTCCTGTTCCTGTCCTATAATTAAATTAATTTATTAACCATGTTGTGGTATAATTAATCGGCTCAGAAAATGTATATCAAACCCCATAAATTAAATCGATACACTCGTCATGTACACGAATATAATAACTAATCTTTAAAAGTTTAAATAGATATATTTATTTTTAAACAAATTTTTAAGTTTTGTTACAAAAATTAAAACCATCAAATGAATCTGAGGTAGCAAGTTTACTCAATTACATTTATTATCATAAACAAGAAAATAGAAATGCGTGATGTATTTTGAATTTTCTAACATAGAAACAATGAATGTGATATTTATATACGGCTGTAACCGTAACTAGCACATATAATAGCTTGACTATTCAATCCATCGTGATACGCACATTCGTACAGTTGTCATAGTACATTTGGTAGCACAAAGCCTTACCGAATCAAAGTTGACTGCTTTATCTGATAGCTCGTACTCTTAATTGATCACATGATTTACACAAGTCCATCACAGACTCTGCCTTAAAATATGAGTGAAGAATTACTCTGGGCACGGGATGACTCCTGGATAGCTCAGTGGCCTACTAAACCAAAGGTCCCTGTTTTTATTCCTATATCCAAGTATCATTTTTCACTTTAAAGAATATAAAAATAAAAGTTAAAATATTTTTAAATTTTGTGGAGTGTGATACTTCTTTTATCATACAGTCAAATTATTGTAATAGTGAACGTTTTCAACCCCCTAGATAATAATAGTTTATGTTTAATGTGCTCCCGAAATGAAAAAAAAAGTCTTACTATTTTGTCTGTGCCCCCCTTCCCCCACGTATGTTTGTCTGTAACCGAAGCTACGACATAAAGCTTTTATGGATTTGGTTCAAACTTTATCTTTATATGGCACATATCTTGAGGGTGGATCAAGTTTCTGATTATAGTCTTAAAATTAAAGAATGATTGATTTGTGAACATTAAGCATTTTTCAAAAACGTCTGTAATGATTTTGTTTAAAATGGGTATATGGGAACGGTTTTACGTTATAAATAATAAACTAATTTATTTACATATTTTAAATATTAGTTAAATTTACTTTTGATTAATTTTTAAAAATTTGAAATTTTCTAAAAATTGCCATTGAAATTTTGTTCAAAAGTTAAATATGAAGAGTGTTTGATATAATTATTAAAATAAAGATTTATTTTTTCTTAGAACCAATATTAAAGAATAATTTAATGATAAGTGGTAGCCAATTTTGCCCCTAATGGTGTGATTGTGGCATTAAATGGGCCACATTACCTTCACAAATAAAGATTACAAGCGACTTACTCACTGAGAGATTCACTGTTTAACAAAGTTACCGGGTTCCTCCATTTACCTTAAAATGTTGAAATATAGTACTTAACGTAATTTACTTCAAATTTAATGTAATTTTCTTTTTAGTTTGACATATATTAAAAAAATAGTTTTCGAAGGGTCAAATCAGTTATTACAACTTAACTTTCCGCAAGTGAACATACATAAAGAGTAAATGGTTAAATTTATAACTTACAAATTTATTTGCCACTTAGTTTTAAAAATAGATATTGATTATTGGATTGTTTTAAAAATAACATTTTATCGGACTTAATTGTATAATGTTATATTTACTCATATCTTTGATCAAGTTAGGATGAATATACACTTTATAAATGTTAATTGCTTAAGCGAGAAATGGTAATTATAAATTATAATGCGATTTAATAGGTTTTGATAAACATTTAGTTTAAACTCGAGCAAAATCTACTTGTGTTAATTAACGAATAATATTAATTAAGGATAAAGTTTAGGAGTTATAGCTTCAGTGATGAAATGAAGCCAATATGGCTTTATTGTGTTCATAAACTTGTGTCATAAACTAACAAAATAATAAATTGAGAACCGTACTTTTGTAAACTAAGCTTTTGATATAAAATAAATAGTACGACACAGTTGAAAATACTTTTTCATATTGTGCATCATAGCTTCGAAGAAAATATTTAAAAAATAGGTTTTAGTAAACTACACTTAAATAAGTTTTACTCGTAAAATCAAACATATCGTCATATTAATCACAATAATCACTCTGTTATATATATATATATATATATACATATTAGACTAAATTGTTAAAATATGTTTGACAAAATTTAAATTTACAAAAACATATACTTTTAAATTGCCCTAAAATTATTTGTTATTTGTAAAAACAAAAACATATTCTTATTTAAAATGGAAAACTATTCACAGATGCCCATTTTGAATTCAATCTACAAGGTCATTTTCCAAAACTTACAAATTTTATATAATTTAATGTAAGTAAACTACCCTTAACCTAATGTATTTTAGATAAATAAAGATGTATTATTATTTATATGTAAAATATTCTCCCAATAACAATTTTGAACAAAATCAATAAAGCAATTTTTTAATATTCAAACTGAAAAAAAAATTAAGTCATCAGTAAACTACTACCTGTAACCAAATTTTCCCCTCAAAACAAGTATACAACTTAATGTCAAAATATGTTAAACATACCCCAGAAACACATTTTATGCAAAATTGTTATAGCCCTTTTCAAAATAATTCGAATTTTCAAAAATCATTCCTCAATAAACGACCCTTAGTCGAATTTTTATTCAAAACCAAGTATACACCGTTACTTGTCATGTCAAAACACTCTTATGATACTCAATTGAAACCAAATTGCTAAAGCCATTTTAAAAATATTCCCAGTATTTTTAAATCAGACATCAGTAAACTACCCATAAATTAGTTTTTACTCAAAAAACTAATTTACACTGTTAATTATCATGTCAAATATTTTCAAGATACCCATTTGTAACTTAATTTTCAGAGCAATTTATAAAGTTTTTGAAAAATCAGTCATCACTAAACTACCCTACAACGAATTTTCACTCAAAAAACAATTATATGGTGCTATTTATCATGTCAAATAAATCCAAAATATGCATTTAAAAAAAAATTATTAGAGCCATTTTCTAAAAATGTGTAATTCAAAAAAATTTCTCATCATTAAGCTACTCTTAATTGAAGGGCTAGGGTAAAAAAAAAATTATTTTGTGGTAGAGCCCTATTAAATCTAAATATCAAGTTTGAACAAAATTAATCAAACTGTTTTGCTTCCGTGGCCAGGGACAGACAAACATTGGGACAGATAGAAATGTAAAATCCACTTTTTGAAGTTATACTTCTTTAGGCGCGTTATGAAAAAATGATGAGAGTGAAATTTTAAGATGCGCGCGCATCACTGTAACACAAAAGTAACAGGTTGAAGCTAAACCGCTCATTAAGTCTCGAAAAAAAAAGCTACCAACAAAATAGAAATAGAACCTCTGTTAGTCGCGCATGTTGGTACGCTCGTCGCCTCTGATCACTGTTTTCATATATATAATATTTATCCACATGTTTCTAGTTTCTACATTCACAACACGTGTTTTAGTTTCATACAAGTGCGAATTATATATGTGCTAATAAATTATATTCAGTAGTGATTTAAATTGAATATTTTGATTAATATTATTTACTATTCGTAAATATTAGTGAAAAAAATTGTGCTTATAGACTTTTTCAAGTGCTCCAATATAATTGGGGTTAACTATCCGTATTTATTATTTATTGATATAAATTAAAATATTATTATTTAACATAATTAATACTAAATATTATTAAATTATTATTGTTAAATATTTATTATTGGTTATTTAATATTTTTAATGATGCCAAAGAAGTATAACTTCTCACGCGCGTACATAAGTACACACACCCATTATTTTTTTTTAGTTTGTGTTCACATAAAATGTAAAAACTTTTCATAATCTTAATATTGATTTTTCACAATCACAATACTTTCTCTTGGTACGAGAAAGTAAAAAACTTATATTTACTTATAAAAACAAAAATATGTAAGAGATTTCAAAATATGCTAGCAACAATATAGTAACATATTTTGTAAGAAACGTATTATATTCCATCATTCCCTCAAATTGTGAATAGTGTGTAGAATCAATTTATGTTTTGTGGTAAGATCCGAAATAGAGTACTTCCTCTTTTTTTCACAAGTTGTTAATTGAGTGAGACGCTGAAAGCGTAGTACATTATCTATTCAAGTATGTCGGGGGTGGTTTAAGCGCCCGTGTGTTCAAGAGAAGCTGCTAGGATCGAAACGTTCTTCTGTCTCTTAGATACTATCACTTGAATTGTTTACGTCATGGGTAGACGTGATCATGAATATTTAAATTAAAGAAAGATCTTAGCAAGTGCTATATGAGCTCTTAGCCGTTCGCATGCCGGTGCATTGCTAGGGTCTATAAGCATGTCGTAGTTTAATATGTTTCATGCTCAAAGTTTTACTACTGGTCCTAGTTTAACAGTATTCTAGTAGAAATAAAGGATTATAGTTTACAAATTCTTTTTTCGTAAAACATTGATATGATATATATTTTTTCAATTTTCCACCTTTTCATATATTATATGTTAGGGACGAGTAAGGTTGAATTTAGAAAAAAAGTGAATCCATATATGCGTGGAGGGAGTCGAACTGATATTACCATAATCGGAATTCTAGTATAATGAAAGCAGGACGCCTTAGTCTAATCGACCACCGAAAAGGTTTGGAATAATCAAAATGAAAAACCTTCAACGTTTGAACACGACAGGGCTACTTTGTTTTGTATGCTTAGGAAGAAACTTTCGAACAGACTTTATTGAGTGAAGGCAAAAATAAACTTTTCTGCATATTTCGATTTAGACATAAAATTTCTAGCTCAATTTAAGTCACTTTAAAAAACAGATTGAATGATCATTTAAACCTTGCGTCCACAGGCGCGGGCATAGTTAGCAGTGTTATTGGGAATTTTGGTAAGGCCAATACAAGTTTACAAAATACTAATTTTAAAGAAAGTTGCTTATTAAATCTAGAGAGGTATCATGAGGGATTAAACAGCCGAGCTATTATAGTTGTTAGATAAGTTTATAGCCGCATCTAAATATTAGGCCAGTGCGGGAATGAAATTTTGACTTCGGGTAGTTTTCGGACGATTTTCGGACGAGACAGGAAGCGGGAAAAAAGGTAACATTAAAATAATTCTACACTTTAGGTTTTTATTTATTTTTCAGATTTATAATTTTGGTCTAAACTTAGCTTTCCTGTTCATTCCAATACAATTAATTTGATGATAAGGTATCCTGACAATTGCATGCAGTGACAATTGCGTACCAGGACAATTGCGCCCGAAGGGTCGAGCAGGTGGTGACCCAAGTAGGCGTCAGATTCGGAGTGATAATTGTGTATATCCTGGATCGAAAGGGTGTAAGGTTGTATTAGGTTAGTTTATCTTAGGTTAGTTTAGGTTAGCTCAGGTTAGTTTAGTTTAGGTTTAAAAAAAATGAGTTTCTTAATAGTTCTGGGAGCGAATACGAGCCCTATACCGATGGTATAGTGGGAGAAAGTAAACATACCCTACACAGCTTCATATTCTTTATGTCAATAATTTAAATTGGCCAACGGCCAACTCAGGTAGAAAAATAAACAACTGTACGCAATAATCGCTATTTCTTAGGTGTACGCAATTATCATGGTACGCAACTGTCATATATGCAATGATAGAATTAGAAGCTTAGGGCAATTGGATCCCAGATAGGGCCGGGAAAAAAGACAAAAACTCTGATTATGTTGCAGCGTAGAGATCTGAACAATAAATATAAATTCTGTTATCTTGTAGAATTTTTTTAAAGGGAAAAAATGTGTATACAACATTTTTATATTAATTTATTTTTAAATCGTAAGTTTTTCAAATAAAAACTAATTATTTTGTTTAACAAGTGTTGAGTTAGCTTTTGATGTAAGTTAAAATAAAATACCTAGGTGTAATGCAACTATTCTAAATCTGTATTTTTAATCAAGCCTTTTAGGTATGAATTATAGATAAATTCTAAAACTGAATTTTAAATTTGTCTAAAAAAGTTTTTGAATATAAAATATTATGGCGTAAATTTTAATAATTACTAACACAATAAAATATAAAGATATTCAATATAATTTAAATAAATAAATGAGCCACAGTCTTGTTGATAAGAATACCAAAAACATTTCTCAGTTGAGCTAGTGTGTCTGGTAACCTCTTACATTTTAGTTAATAAACCTGTTACAAAAAGTGTTGTTGGACTTTAAACATATTAGTTTAGCCAACTATTATTATCTAAGATATAAAAGCAAATGGATTCCATTCCAAATAATAACATTAGCGCGATAGATGTATTTTGATGCCAAATAAGTGTGTTTAAGGTGTATTTCGTGAATAAGTTGATATTTAAAAGCCATTTTTACTGTTATTTTTCGCCGAAACTATGTTTTCTTTCCTTAAATTTATGCAGGGATAAATATTACCATAAGGTAGCCTAGTATGGTTGTTACTTAATTACACTAAGTTGTGTTGACTAGCTACGGTGGCTGTAAAATAAAATATGCTGAAGGTTAATTTAACTTAAATCAATTTATAATATTGTTAGTTAGTTTTAAAGACAATCCTCATATTGACTGACCATACTTAATATATTGTACTCCATGGCGTGAACCGGCAAGCGAGCTATAATGACCAAGCGGCTGCCACCGTTAGCGATAATAGGGCCAACATTTGCGGATAGAGGGTGTCATGTGGTCAGCACAACTAACCTTCCAAGTTTCGAGAACAGATATTTAGTCGGCCTATTTGGGTTCCAGAACTTCCGGAGAAAATTCAGGAAATTGGCTAATTCTTTATATAGAAAATGACAACTGGATACGGGAATCAAACCCGGGACCTTTGGCTTAGTAAGCGAATGCTCTAACCACCGAGATATTCAAGAGTTGTCCCGTGCCCACGTAATAGACAAATAATATACCCAGACACTCAACTTTCAGGTTAAAATGGTTGCGCTCCATTTGGCAGCTTGAGTCCTTCAACACTAGGATCGCTGCGGATATTCCTATCATTACCCAGCAGCGACACTAGCGAAGCCCAGTGTTGAAGGACTCAAGCTGGCAAAGGAGAGCAGCGAAACCTCCGTAAGGTTGAGAGTCTGTTTCTTTCTAGTCTGTGGTCCAAGCTCATTATTCATTCATATTTTAGGACATAGTCTGTTATGTGTTCTCTAATAGCTCACGATCTTAATAACGATCACTCATATGTATCTAATGATATCCGCACATCCATCATAGAATCAACCTTTAATTATGAGGAGAAAATGACCGTGGGAACCCAACTACTTCTGGATAGCTAAGTGATTATAGCATTGATGTACTAATCCAAAGGTCCCGGGGTTCGATTACCGTGTCCAGGTGTCATTTTTATCAATTTAAAAAACACTGAGATATTCGCTAATATTTCTAGCTGTATATTTTATGGCGGTAGAGATAGTTCAGAATCAAAGTGTTTATAGCCTTTACTCGGGAAGTCGGAGCTCAATTACAAGTTGGATGTATATTTTTTCCACAGCGTGTTTTACCCCCTCTCTTCAGGTAAACTATTGAGTACTTCCTCTAAATTTTCAAAACTAACTATTAAAGGAAGTGATTAATAACACTTGTAGATATAGACATAAATGAAAAAATGGGATTGTAAAAACATATTTGACACTCTAGTGTTTAAAGACGTAGACATTCAAGTTAATGTATATGTAAAGTAAAATACAAACACTATGACAAATCGGCAATCACCAGCTCACTTCACCACAATTATCAACTTGTCAGGAACCTTTTCACACGTAGCGAGTTCTACCCTCCACCGTCGCTAGAGACGGGCGCGGGTTTAGAGTGCATTTGTTTTCACACGTGGCGAGTGTCGTTTTCAAGTTTCACCCGCGAATTCTGTAGCCAGTTCGGGTTTTTTTTAGTGAGTGGAAATGGCGCTGCAGGAGAGAACAGGTGTACCCTCTTTTGCAGAAAAGACCAGGGTTTGGAGCATTCTCACACTTGTGCTATGAATTGGGGTGGGACAATGCAAAGATTTTTAAAAAACTTATTTTGCATATCTAATATTCTCTAAGTCCTGATGTAGTTCAAGGAACACAACACCTATCCACGCTTCAGGTGATATTTTTCACGATTTTTATTCCTCTAGATTCTTGTCCCATAGCACATACCTATCGGAAACTAACACGATTAGATGCTCTCCATCTATTCCGGGCTCCATATAAAACTCTACGTATAGTATAATAGAATAATAAAAATTATAGAAGTACAAAATGCTTCCACCTCACACCAAGTTTAAATTGAGTCTGGACGGGGAAAGAAAGAGCCCACGTCCGCTGTTTGTGAAAACCTCCATTAGAAACACTGTTCTGTAGTCGGTGTTTCGTCCCGTGACAAACTACGGACACAGGCGGGTGATTTCTCGGCCCGCGCGAACAGGCGGGTACGCCCGCCTCTTGTGAAAGGATGCATTTAAACAAGCAGACTTTACTTCGAGTGGTACCACTTCAAGCGATGGTGGCGATTTAAATCCACTACGTGCGAAAGGGCTAAACACTCGACTATATTAGAAATCCCATCAACTCGCACACTCAATTTTTAGAAGAAAATAGAGTTATTGAAGCAATACAAATGAGAACGTGATATACATTTATTTTAAAACCTCGCACAGGTACGTTCTTTTTCGTTACTGGCCCGTATTCCCAACCTAGTAAACATAACGGTCAAAGACATAGTCTGTAAGCTCGAATATGGCTGGGTTTGATGCTAATTTATGTTAATTTAGGTTAACTCGTTCCACAATAATCTTGGTAGATTTTGCGATGACCCGACGCGCACGGATGCCATTAATATGGGATACCAGAGGCACGTGTGAGTCGATGAGTAGGCTATTTGACTGGCAGTGGTGTGTGGTGAGTTGATAGATAAACAGTGGGGTGTAAGCAATAGACCTGTGTCGAGGCGATAGATAAACAGTGGGATGTAAGCAACAGACCTGTGGCGAGGCGATAGATAAACAGTGGGATGTAAGCAACAGACTTGTGGCGAGGCGAGAGATAAACAGTGGGGTGTAGGCACTCGACGCGTGGCGAGTTGATAGATAAACAGTGGGGTGTGAGCAACAGATTTGTGGCGAGTAGATAGATAAACAGTGGGGTGTAAGCAATCGACGTGTGGCGAGGCGATAGATAAACAGTGGGATATAAGCAATAGACCTGTGGTGAGTTGATAGATAAACAGTGGCATGTAAGCAATAGACCTGTGGCGAGTTGATAGATAAACAATGGGATGTAAGCAATAGACCTGTGGTGAGGCGATAGATAAACAGTGGGATGTAAGCAACAAACCTGTGGCGAGGCGATAGATGCCCATGATATTAAATCCCAAATTATGCTATAACTAATATAATGTGTTTGAATATTTATGTATTATCGTTATTTCAAGTTCTTAGTACGCGTTCGTGACTATCAGTGTCTGGGGCTGAACTACAAATCACTCCTACTTAATCCGGTCTCAAATCAAGGCCCGTATATGTAGTCGATATTAAGAGGCCAACCCTTTAGTTGACCTGAATCGCTTGTTATTCGTATACTGAGAGCTTGGTTTTCTCAAAACTTGACTATAAATACGATCTTAAGAATCTACCCCATCAGCTTGATTAAATGTGGATAATCTGGACTGGTAGTAAGACGATATTAAAAAAATTAACCCTTTCGAACTTATTTGTATCGCATTCAATATTTTTTGTAAGAAAACAAATTAAATTAAAATTCTTAAAATTAAATTGTTATTTAAATCTAGCCCTAGGTGTAGGCCCTATAAATAATTCCATTATAAATAACGGTAAGTTTTAATTCCGATGTTCTATCTAGATATTTGCAACTCATCCTAATTAATTATAGGACAAATAAAACAAGACCAAATGTCATTAATTTATCAATTAGTGATATAGATCAAATTACATTCCAGGGCAGTACATTTTCAACCTTGCCGGGATTTAAACTCAAAGCTATCACATCACCAACATGTGTGGGCACACTGGGTTTAAATCCCGGCCAACTATAATGAGGGTAGTGTTTTCTCTAATATTCTAACTTTTACATTTTCCTGCCATTTGAGTAAATATGCAGAGAATGCGGACGGGTAGTAAGACGTGGTGCACATAAAAAACAAATCACTATAATATAAAAAAAAGCTTTATCGACTCATCTAAGTTGTCCGAACATTTGAATAATGTACTGTAACTCATTTAATAAACGATTAAATATTTAAATACGCATCGTTGGGCACGACGATTAAACATCAGGCTGGTCTAGTCTGGTTTTTCGGTGACGGGAGGTTACAGTTCAAATCCCAGCCCTATGTGATAATGTTTTATTAGTATAGTTTCCTATTCTTCCTTCACGCAAATACAGGTGTGTATTTTCTCTTAATTCTACCTTCTTCATACTTCCTTGTTAATGCATTGAAAATGTATATAGAAGAAGTGGCTGAGAGGTAAATTACTTCCTTGCCACTCTTGTTTATATTCTTGCCACTCTTGTTCACTTCCTTGCCACTCTTGTTTATATTCTTGCCACTCTTGTTCACTTCCTTGCTACTCTTGTTTATATTCTTGTCACTCTTGTTCACTTCCTTGCCACTCTTGTTTATATGCTTGTCACTCTTGATCACTTCCTTGCCACTCTTGTTTATATTCTTGTCACTCTTGATCACTTCCTTGCCACTCTTGTTTATATTCTTGTCACTCTTGTTTATATTCTTGTCACTCTTGTTCACTTCCTTGCCACTCTTGTTCACTTCCTTGCCACTCTTGTTTATATTATTGTCACTCTTGTTCACTTCCTTGCCACTCTTGTTTATATTCTTGTCACTCTTGTTCACTTCCTTGTCACTCTTGTTCACTTCCTTTGTCACTCTTGTTCACTTCCTTGTCACTCTTGTTCACTTCTTTGTCACTCTTGTTCATATCCTTGTCACTCTTGTTCATATCCTTGTCACTTTTGTTCACTTCCTTGTCACTCTTGTTCAAATCCTGTTCAACCATAGTATTTTTCGAATAAATTGAAAAATGACATCTGGACACGGGAATCGAACCCGGGACCTTTTGCTTAGCGCACCAATGCTCTAACCACTGAGATATCCAGGTATCATCCCGTGCTCAGGGTCATTCTTCACTCACATTTTAAAGCAGTCTCTATGATGGACGTGTGAATATAATTGACCCTTAAGAGCTATCAATGATATAACAGACACGGGAGACTCGGTTATACCTTTACTATGGATTCACACATTCGTCGAAAAACTAACGCAGAACAGAATCGTGGTCACATGACGAGCTCTAAGCCAATCACAAGACTGCACGAGCTATTCTGTTAAAGTTTCATTCATCTTTACTTCGTCTGCTCTGCCTGAGATGTTCAGCACAGGAGAACCAATCAAACCTCAAAATTAAACATCTCAAATCAGTGCGCATGCGCTGTAGAGCTGGAAGCAATCAGACAGCTTCGTTGGCTTTTGTGAGGAGATTTGAAATAATCCGTGTATCGATATATTGGATTGTGCCACAACACATAATTATAGTTTGAAAATATCCATGGGGAAAATTATCTAAAATATATGTGTATCCATTATAAAATAAAATATGTTTATAATTAGCTGTTTTAAGTTAAAATTTGCAATGCATCATGGACATGGGCAAATAATATAACCAGACATTCAACCTCCAGGTTAAAATGGTTGCGCTCCTTTTGGCAGCTTGAGTACTTCACCACCAGGATCGCTGCGGTTAATTCTATTATCACCCAGCAGCGACACTAGCGAAGCCCAGTATTGAAGGACTCAAACTGGCAAAGAGAGCGCAATGAAACCTCCGCAAGATTGAGAGTCTGTTTCTTACTTGTCTGTGATCATGGGTCAACCTCCAGCGTGTGTATATATTTATTTAGCACCGCGTCTTACTACCCGTTCAGGTTATACGCTTTAAGTAATAATTACGCTAATGGATTAGAAATTGGGAAGGTTAAATTAGAGGAAGTGAACCCGCACTTGCGTGGAAGGAGAGTGGAAAACCATTTAAGAAAAACCACCCCAGTTCACCCGACCGAGATTCGAACCTCGATCTCCCCGTCGTCAGCAGTCGAGCTCAACACGACAAGCGCGTTAGCCAACTACGCCACCGAGGCGGGTTACAGCGTGTGAATTGCTGCACCACTCAGACAGATTCTGGTTTCTATTTTCAGTGAACGTGTGTTGCCAATAGTACAAATATTATTTATACGGTAGAAGAAGTAGGTAAGTGACAGCTAGAAGGTTCTTTATTATTATTATTATTATTATTATTATTATTATTATTATTATTATTAGCACCGCGTCTTACTACCCGTTCGGGTTATACGCACTTACGCTAATGTGTAATGGTAGGGTGATTGTGAGATGAAATGAAGGACCTACAGTTTAACGTGGAATCCGAACCACGGTGGAGGCCTGGCATTCCTCACATTCAGGTTCTTTATTGCAAACATTGGCTGAAAGTATTTTTAGAATCGTTTGATAACACTTTTTATTGATAGTATAGTGACCCACTTCGGTGGAGTAGTTAGCTAACGCGCTATTCGTGTTGAGCTCGACTGCTGAGGACGGGTAGATCGAGGTTCGAATCTCGGTCGAGTGAACTCGGAGTGGTTTTTCCTAAAGTGTTTTCCACTCTCCCTCCACGCACATGTGGGTTCAATTCCTCTAAATGCAACCTTCCCAATTCATAATTCATTAGCGTAATTAGTACTTAAGCTTGTAGCCCGAACGGGTAGTTAGACGCGGTGCTAAATAATAATAATAATAATAGTATAGTGTTACTAAGCACATAATTAATTCCGAGTAGGTCAATATTAACTACTTTCAGCCAATGTTTGCAATAAAACAACTCCTAGCTGTCAACTAATTGTAACGTAGATTGGATGTACATTGTTCATTCAGTGAACCAAAATAGAATCTGATACAGCTTATTTCCGTAATTATAATCATTCATCCTCCAAACTTCGTCTCTCACAGATACTTAATTGTATATCGTTAATTTCTTCCATATTGTATTTTTATTAAACTAAAATAATTTTAAATCTTGTACACTTTTATTTAATCTTGATTAGTAAAATGTAACACAAAGCAATGGAAAATTAATTAATGGATTTTAACTAACCCAATATGATCATCTTTTGAAAACGGTCAGTTAAATTAAATATAGATTTTTTTAATTTTCACATATATTTTTATCACCGCGTCTTACTATACCTGTTCAGGTTAAACGCATATATGATAAAAATTACTTTAATGTGATAAGAATAAGGAAGAAAGAATTTTAGAGGTATTGTACCCACATTTGCATGGAAGGAAAGTGTGGGGCTCTATTTGAAAAAAAAAACACCCTCAGAAGATCCAAGCCCTGATCTCCCCGTCTTCAGCAGGCCAGTCTAACACAAGAGTGACGCCTTAGACCATTCGGCCACTGTAGTGAGCAATATATTTTATAAATGACGAAGGAAACCAAGTGACTATATACATAAATTATATTGATTAGTAAACAAAAAGTATGTAACAAGATTTTAGCCGTGGATATAATTTTAGAGATATTGTGCATAGGTGCTCACCCATAAACCAAGTAACGCTTTTTAAATACCGTATATTTTTATTACCACCCCCTTCCATTGATACCCCCCCTCCCCCAACACCAAGTCGACATTGAGCCTGACTACTCACCCCTCCAACCCATCACGTAACTTTTCCCATCAAGAGCGAATGTCATGTCAACAAAAGTGCTTGCGTAACTTGCATTTTCAACGTTGTACATAATCGGAAGTTTTCTATAAGAATGTTTACCAACGGTGAAAACATGAACAATAGTTTTTTTTAACATTATCATTTAAGTATAAGATATGTGTAACGTAACACTGTGCTGTACCCACTAGCCACCCTCTCCCATTGTAACACAATGTAGATATTAGAGCTCCCCCCGACCCCCTCTTAACATCATTACGTGTTTTATGGCTTTTGCCCCTCACCGCTTCTAAATAGGGATGGCGATTTTCCATAATATATTTCTGTATTTACTATTTGATACATCGCAAGATATATATCAAAAGCTTCAATATATCAATCAAATTATATCGATATATTGGTGACCTGGTGATCTAGGGGTGAGGTGTCGGACTTTTGTGCTGGGGGTCTGAGGTTCAATCCTCGGTCCCGGCACAGATTTATCTGATTGCCAAACCCTTCCTTCACCTCTGACAAGACGTGTATTAATCACAACTTGTGTGGAATGCCACGCCTCCACCATGGTTCGGATTCCACGTTAAACTCTAGGTCCTCAATTTCATCTCACAATCACCCTACCATTACACATTAGCGTAAGTGCCTATAATCCGAACGGGTAGTAAGACACGGTGCTAACAGTTATAATAATAATAATAATAATAATAATAAATCGATATATCGATTGTTTCCGATGGAGGAGGGAGGGGGGGTGAGGGTGGTATTAGGTTACATTGGTCTGGGTGAACTGGGGCAGTGGCTGCTCTGTAATTCTATTTTTCGTCACTTTTCACTTTTTTGTATTTTATTTAGCTATTGGTAATATAAGACAAGTTTAATAAAACTAACAAAAAATATACTCGGTAAAATATAGAAAAATAGTTCAATTTATTTTGATTCATAAATTTCAAAGCGTAGTCCGATATATAAAATATATCGATAAATCGATCGGTACATCGGCTACAAAAACCATCTATTTAAATATATCAACTTTTTTTAAAAATAAATTGATTTACTTTTTTTATACCGTTATATCGTTGCCACCCTTACTTTTTGAAAGCCTAAATTATGTGAAGTACGAGTTATTTCGGTTCTCTAAAAGGATAATTCTAGGTGCTAGTATCACAGTAACATTACCTTTGATTACAATTGTGTTAAACCAATGTTGTAGAGGATTGAGAAGAGGGCCGTCCATTGAGAGTTATCTCCTACGACACTTTGTCTCTAGCGTGTTATGTTACGATCTGGCGGTTGCATTTATTCCCGCCACTTTACCGGCCCTTGAGATAAACAAGCCGCGAGTTTGTCACAAAGGCACGAGGCGAATGCAGTCAGTCAGTCAGTCGCCTGTTCTAGAGACTCTTTATTTTAAATCTGAGCATCGCTGGACTCATCGTTTCGAATCTCTCTCGTACTATACTTTGATAATGTAAGCCATTGTCGAACAATGAGGAAGAGGTAATGAGGTATGGGAAGAATACCACATTGTTGTCACATCGGGATGGTGACATTATTGCCACATTGGAATGGTGACAACTAGGCTGGCCGGGACCGACCACTGGCTGATCCATAGATTACACGCATTGTTCATTGGGTGTGAATAACTTGGTTGGCAGAAAAGGGAAGGGTTGCCCCATTCAAATGGAGCGCTGTTCCCCATTTAAGAAAGAAGGTCGTATGTACGCTTACAGTATAATATATTTACGTAAGGTTTGCTAATTTATCTCCTGTTTTGACGCACGCAAATATTCTGATTACTAAATCATATATCCAAGTTTATTGGCAAAGGACATTCTTTAATATTTTAAAAAAACACTGACGACATTTATTTAAATACATATTATGTAGAGTAGGGTTTTTACTTCACAAATACATTGTAACGAACGGTCTTTTGACTTAGCGAGGTAGTTACATCTCCGATCCGTTGTCTCGTTCGACGGCAACTGTTTTAACGGTATATTATGCGAAACGGGGCCATTCATCGAAATTCCTAGCATTCATTTTTGGCCCGAGTTTCCATACCCTAGTATAAGGGTTGGAGGTAGCTTATGTGACATGTGTTTGCGTAAATTTAGCTCCCTGTCCGATTCAAAACTCGAACTCATCGACATGTTTATAGAGGCGACAATCGTAGAGCCGTGTCCTGGAATTTCATCATACCGTGTTACAATAGATAAAGGGTGTTTTTGAGCTTCGTTCTATCAATGTTTTATTATGTATTATTCTCTGCAGTAGCCCTACATATTCCATTCCAATCATACCTCTCATTCTTTAATTTTAAAAATAAAAGAGCTCGTTAAGTTGAGAGAACTATTTCTAAATAGCATGGTAGAGTAGGAGGAAAAGGGAGTGTACTTTACTCATACGTATGGTAATGTTCTAAAAAAAAAAGTATATTAAGGTAGCCCAGTTGTGGTCGACAGACTTTTCTTCAGCGATAAATATCCGTAGCGCAACTTCCTTCGGAGGGGAAGTAAAGTCGTCGCTCCCTTGTCGATTGTGGCATGTAAAAGAACCCTGGAAGGTAGGTCTATGACGCTATGTGAAAATACCTTTACTGGCAAAATTGGTAGGCCATTTCGCTCTCGATCATAGAAAATCTCGTGAGTTGATATTTATTATCAGTCGGTTCAGAAAGTGCCCGTTAGATACCTTTAAAAAAAACTATCCACGAAATAGTGAGCTGTGAAAAGTCCAAATGAGAAAACTTACAGCGGGACTTTCAGCTCTACATTCAATTTTTTACTAAACATACATTGAAGTCAAAAGCAGCAAACATTGTATTTTTTCGAGGGTATAACATTCTTGATAAAAATTAAAAAGCCGTTTAGCAATGGAATAATTCTTAATAACTATTAGGGGGCTGCTGATTATTTTTTTGGCTATGAAAATAAGTTAGAAATAATTTCTGCCATCGATGACATGCAGTTAACGAGAAACACTCTTATACGGCGAGGAGGCGAAATTATTTCATATTTAAAAGAACCGTTAATTAAAGATCTTGTAAATTGTTCAGCTTTTTCTTTGTAATTAGATGAATCCACGGACGTGTTTGATGTGTCTCAGATAATTAATCATATTCATTTGAATGGGTTTCAAAGACTTTTCCTCGAAGGGAGAGCTACTAATAATTATTCCACTGAAAAGAAGACTATAGAAGAGGACTTTTTTCCAGCTAATGATAGCGTTTATAATCAATACGTAGTGAATAATGAATGTGTACAATGCATAAAATTGATTTAACTTTAACTTCTTATTTGTTATGCATGGAGTGTAGTATAGATAATCATTGAACTCGAGACGTATCAGAAAAATGAGAATGCGAGAAGAGTATTATAGCCAAGAGCGCCCATGTGAGTTTTCCAAATTGGTGGCAAATTGTAGCATGGAAGCCCATAATTGGGTGATATCCCCAGGTGAAGAAAATTAAACTAAACGTTGCTAGTGGAGCAATATTTTATTTATTTCGACAAAAAAAAAATTATTATAAAAATGGTCAAAACACTGTACGTTTCTCACGGTTCTTAGATCCATACCTTAAACTGTCTTAGTACTCACCTCATACTAGTAAATAATTGTTGATAAAATGCAACATCAAATGAGGCGGGAAGTTCCAAATATATATACGTTAATATTAATATGTACCATTATTTTTTATTTACTTTTAATAAAACATTGATGAATTATACACTTCTCATTGTAATACTATATTTCTGTATTATTATATTAAGGGTCTATTTTAATTTATTAGCCTAAAGAACGTAAATAATATTTTTTAGCAACGCGTTTTACGTCCTATTCGGGCTATGTATGCGCTTATGTACTTATTACGTTTGTGGGTCAGGGATGAAGAAGATTGGATTTAGAGAGTGTACCTACATTTGCGTGAAGAGAGTATGAAAAAAACATTTAGGAAAAATCACCCTCAATTCACCCAACCGGGATCGAACAACGATTTACTTGTCATAAGAAGTATAGTCTATTGCAAGAGTGATTCTTTAAACTATGCGGCCACCGAAGCGTGTGTAATTTAATATTTATAACTATCATTTAAAAAATAGTTATTTCATTTTCATACATAAAAATATTCTACTATCCCATATGATTATAGTGCAAGAAACGCTATATAATTTTTTTTTAACACACATTAACTAAAATTAGATCGCAGTTATTTATGTATTTAAGAGGTACAACTTAGGAAAATATAGTAGGGGTACCAAGGTTCTAAGTCTTCAATAATAGACTGGACTGCCAATGACATAGGGATCAGGGTTCAAATCTCGATCGGGTGCACTGAGGGAGATTTTCCTTAATTGTTTAGCTTTCTCTCTCCACGTTAATGTGGTTAAACCTCTAAATTCAACCTTCCTTATTCCTAACACATTAGCGTAGCTAGTTATTATGCGTATAGCCAAAACGGATAGTAAAACTACAGTAGGTGACAAAAATTTGCTATTGTTATATATATTTATATAGTAATTGTTCTTGTTATGTATATACATATGTGTGTATATATGTATATATGTGTGTGTATATATATATATGTGTATATAAACATATATATGTGTATATAAACATATATATGTGTGTATATAAACACACATACATATATATACATATATTTGTTTGAAAAACTCAGAAGACAAGTAATATTATTGAGTAAAACATTATGTTAGTTAGTAGTCCACAGTTTAGGCTGCCTTTATACTAGGAAACTTCGAGAAAATTGGTTTCATGCAATCGATTTCATGTGAAACTAAAATACATTGAGTTAAATTTGAGCGTTTATAGTAAGTAAGCTGCGGTCGATTTCATGGTCGGAAACAGTTTATATCGAGTTGCAGAACGTGAAACTGACTCGTATATTTGGATGAAACTTTTGTTTCACACGTTGTAGTGGGGCATTATTTCAAATGTAGCCGTTTATACTAGGAAATCAATTGCATGAAAATATATATATATATATATATATATATATAATATATGATATATTGGGATTCACAAGTATTTCTGCAAAGCACGTTATAAAATTAATTATAATTTATTTTAAACTTAACACTTTTTTATATTTTTCAAAAGTCCATAGAAAACAAGACTATCGCAAAATCTCGAAGTTTCTTATAATTAATTATTTTATAATTCAATAATTTATTGGTATTCATAAGTATTTCTTCAAAGTACGTTATAAAATCAATTATTATTTATTATTTTAAACCTAATACTTTTTTATATTCTTCAAAAGTCCATAAAAAACAACGGATTATCGCAAAATCTCGATGTTTTTATAATTCAAGATAATATTGAGATTACATAAAGCACGTTATAAAGTCGATTATTATTAATTTTAATCCTATAATTTTTTTATATTCTTCAAAATTCTATAGAAAATAACGGGTTATCGCAAAATTTATATTTTTTGTGATCGATAAATCGGTCTGATAACATCGATATCGATGTCCCAATCGTAATATCGCAGACAACAAAACCACCACTGTAATGTCTGCCTCTGAACGGTAGCCGTGGTTCTTTTGTTTTTGTTAACATTTTGTTTACGTTTTATCATTGTTTTACCTGTATATTTTTCAAGAGTAATCTGTGATTGTATAAAAATCGAGTGAAGTTAGTGATTATGATGAAAAGGATACTTTATAAAATTCAGATCGAGAAGAGATCAACCAAGACAAGAACAAAAACGGAGACAATAAGAATGCAAAGGAGAAGGAAGATCTTGCAAAAAAGATATCACAACTGATAGATGTAAAAGTAGATAGTGAGGATATTATTTGAAAAGTAAAAACCTATCCTGCCCTGTGAGACACTAGGACAGAGGAGTATTCAAACAAAAATGAAAAATTGAATGCCTAGGCCCAAGTTATCACCACGTGTTTTTTTTTGGACTTTGATGAAATGTCCCCTCAGCAGAAAAATGTAATAGGTAAGAAATAAGAATTGTTAAATTAAAATAAATGTGTCCATATTTTATATATTGTTGGCCTGGTGATAGTAATTGATTTAATGTAATTTTTGTAGTAGATAACATTACAATAGGCCTACCTAAATTCTGTTGTACAAGCCAATTTACGTTAATTTAGAAGGAGATGGTATTTGTCTACTTTTGGTATTTTATTTTCTTCAAAACCTCTTAAATTAGGTCACTAGAAAAGAACTAAACATTTTTAGTATTGTGAGAATAAAATAATTTTTATTTAATTTTTTTCAACAGTACAATTTTTGGGGGGGAAACGAATAGCATTATTGATCTTTCACTGATCATTGTTTTAATGCTTCTAAAAGAATGAACACTACTACTTTGCTATGTCTATATATTTTGGAAACCTTTTTTATTATAGTTTAGAATTTTTTTGCTGGAAATTTTCAACTTTGAATAAAAAAAAACAGTAACACAATATGAGAGACACTAAGAACAGGTTCGTGACATGACAGAGTTTTCATATCGATCAATTTTATAATTAAATACGATCTATTTGCCATGGAACAAAACCATCTGATTTGACAAAGTAGTCTGCAAACTTGTCTCTCAGTTTCTTGGCTGGCTTTGAAGAACTGGTCGAGGGGCTCAAATTGAACAGTCCTTTAACAGTTAGCGCATCTTCTACTCGAAAGCCATCTATATCCCTTACAAAATTGTGTAACACACAGCACACCTTGATAATTTCTTCACAAAGAATAGATGGACATTTAATGGATGATGGAAGATACGCCATTTGCTGGCTAATTTTCCAAAGGAACACTCAATGTTTCGTCTAGCCCTGCTTGGACGGTAATTGAACACTTGTTTATTAACAGACAAGCACTTTACTGCATAAGGCTTTAGGACATTAGTTGACAGTCATAGTCCTTCATCTGCTACAAACACAAAGGGCTTCCTGTGAAATTCTGTGAAAGAGCCCTGTGATTCGAGAATGTTCAAAGTTCCATTTGTCAGTCTTTTATGAAATGTGCTTTCTTGAAATGTAGTTTAGTCTGATGAATTGCCATAGGCACCAACATCAATCCTATATGATGCGTCACAAATAGCAATAACAACAATCGAAAAGTAGTTTTCATAATTTATATATAAATATCAAATTGCTTCTGGTTTAATTATCCTGACATGCTTACCGTCTATTGCCCCCAAACAATGCGGAAAATCAGTTTTTTCATAAAATTCAGTCGCATTTTGGAGCCAAAACTTTTCAGTAGTTCTGGAAAGGCGATTGATCTGACATTTTTCCATTTAACTGTGCAAACTTGTTTGACGATGAGTGATATTGTAGATAGTCCCATTCGATATTGATAATGGAAGTCAGTCACCGAGTCTCCAGTTATTAAATACCTGTAACAATGAAAATATTTGTTTAGAACAATGCAATTTTTTTGGGGGGAAAGCGCATGGAATTATTTATTTTTCGTTGATCATTATTTTAATACTTTTAAAAGAATGAAAACTATAAGTTTTCTATGTCTATATATTATGGAAACTTTTTTTTATAGTTTAAATTTTTTTTTCGCTGTTCATCTTAATAGTTTAAGCAAATAACTATTATTATTGTTATTATTATTATTATTATTATTATTATTATTATTAAGGATGCGAATGATTTTCAGTATCAAACATTCAGAAGAGGTGGAGAAAAATATTCGTATTTGTTACGCCGGAGAATTTAAAAAAATGAAAGATAAAAAATATGGATCTGGGACATAACCTCAAAGTAGCCTATACATTTACTTCAAGCAGTTACGATTTTTGGAAACATTATACAAAAAGACCTCAGGTTCCCTAGGTGTCAATGAAGAGGATGACATTCATGACGTTGAAAATGAAGATGTTTGCGACGAAGGACGGAACCAAAAAAAGAAGAAAAAAATTAATCAAGAAGTAAGGAAGAGTAATATAAATAGGAAACGCATCAGACAAGAGGAGGACAAGATGATTGAGGTTTTGAAAAAAAAAAAA
>CABFVZ010000874.1:203698-240029 GCA_902151445.1 Timema monikensis | reverse complement strand
CCCCCCCCTTTTTGGTTTCCAACAATATCCACCACAGCAGACATATCAAAGTTCTCAACCAATGATGTACCAAAGACCCGTACATTTGCATCAAACCCATCTGGGTACAAAACCAACGATGAAACCTAGACCCGAAAGTGCTTCTAGAAGTAATAATTATTATCATACACTCCTGAGATAGCCTACACCCTCAGATACAAGTAACACTCAAATGAATGATGTGTTAATGTGGGATGAGACCAACTAAAGAGTTTATATTATTAATTTATTCCACCAATAGTACTTTTTTCAATAAATCAAATCTATTATTTTTACAGTGTTTTTACAATTTATTTAGCTACAAGAAAACTGTAAATATTATTTAAAAAAATGTGTGTCTCTTGACATATTATTTCCATTGTTATTAAAAAAGGAATTAATGTGAAAAATGTACTGCATACATTACATTTCATAAATTAAACCATTGATAGTATTTATTTTATAATTATAATTTACTTCGAAGTTCATTGTGTCAAAGATAAACACTGGCTTACCTCAACTTCTCTTTAGGAGAAGTGCATTTTCGAAATCGAGAGTCGGCTCCTGTTATGTCTTCCTCTATGTAAGGTAGCAAGCAGTTCATGGCATCCACAAATAATTTAAGAATTTATTTTTGTCAGTGCAAATGTCAAATAATGTATAATATTAACCATTGTCCTTACGTGAAGATAACATCGTATGTATACTAAATCTTCTGTTTCTTCGTCTTCTTTTCTTGATTAGCAACAGCAAAAGTAGTTGCCCCTGGCAAGACATTATCACGACTTGAGAGATACTGTTTCATTTCAGTTTCTTGTCAAGTGCTGCAATCGATTGCTTGGTGCTGCAACGTCTCAGGAAATTGATTTCAGTTTCACATGAAATCGATTGCATGAAACCAATTTCCTCCAAGTTCCCTAGTATAAAGGCAGCATTATTGTTTATATATTTGCAAGGAATTAATTAGTAGCTTTATTTGATACTTTAAAACGTTCACTGCTATATTGTATTAATTAGTTTATCGGTTTCCAGCTCTTCGTATATGTACTTTTTTGTTTGTTTGTTTATTACCGTGACAACGAAAAATAATTGGATATTGAATATACTCACGTTGCCATTTTTTCAATTATTAATTAAGGTGCTTGGGATGTATCGATAATACTTTGTTTGTGAGTTTCAAACAAAGAACATTGACAAATATTTGTTTAATTAATACTAGGACGATAGCTTTGAATTTTTTTAAACTGGCCAAGCCGAGCAAAGCTATATGGTTTAACTTGACCATTTGGCATTTCGTCCATTTGTCCGGATCTTTGTTCCGTGATAGCTCTATAATGAACCTGCTTCAGTGGCCGAATAGTCTAAGGCATCACTATTAGACTAGACTGCCGATGACAAGGAGGTCGGGGTTCGAATCTCAATCGGGTGTACTTAGGGTGGCTTTTCCCTAATGGTTTTCTACTATCTCTCTCTCTCTCTCTCCACGCAAATGAGGATACACTTCCTCTAAATTCAACTTTAATCATCCCTAATTCATTGAACTAATTAGTACATATGCATATAACCTGAATAGGTAGTAAAACGCGTTGCTAAAAGGAACCTCTCAAATTCCTGGATCAATTTTAACGAAACTTGGTAGCGACCTTTTTTGAAACTATTTTAAACAAAGTGTGTTCATGATATTTCAATCTGGTTATTTGTTTCAAGATGGCAGCAAATAAAATATATGCATGTTTGTTCCAGGTAGTTATTTATAAATGGTTTCCCAATCTACCTTTATGCAAGTGTGGGTACATATCCTCTAAAATCATGTTCCTAATCCATAGTCCATTGGTGTAATTAAAACTCATTTAAACTGGGTGGGTAGTAAGACTCATCAAAAAGTATACACACATGAATTATTATTATTACTACTACAATATTATTGCTAAAAATGAATGGTTTTCGACATTATTTTCATAGATTTGATGAGTTAAAATAAATTTAGTTTTGAGTCAAAATATAATTCAAATACAAAAAAAAGTTAAAACAAAAAACTGATTTCTCGAATAAAAATTAAGTTTGTCAAATAAATGTTATGACACAATCTCACAAACTTTCTCAAATAGTGTATTATAGATTGTAATAAAACTTTAATAAATAGGTTTTCAGTGAACTACCATAATTAGGTTTTCTCAGAGAACTCAACCCATATTCTTGTTGATCACAATTAAGACTCTTCGTTCACCCATATATTTTAAACAACATTTTTCAACAGTTTAAAACGATATAAAAATGTACTATTGTTTATAATAGATACATACCCATTTTAAATTAAATATTAAAGGCCATTTCCAGAAAAATTAAAATTTTATAAATTTTGTCACGATTAAACATCACTTAAATTGATTTATTTTATTACAAAATATATACATTATTATTTGTTATGTAAAATAGTCTTCAAATACCAATTTTTGACAAAATTTTAGGTCTATTTAAAAAAAATATCAAAATTTTAAAAATTCAATACTCAATAATTTTTTTAAGTAAAACAAATATATGTAATTATTTATACTGTAAAAACTTACTTAAAACATTTTGAATAATTTTGTTAGAGCTATTTTTAAAATAATTATTTATTTAAAAAAAGTAAATCATCAATAAACTACTATTAAAAGTTTTTTACACCGAAAAAAGTATATAGTTTTTTATGTAATGTCAAACACTCCATAGATATTTATTTTAAACCAATCGTCCGTATCTCGGTCTATAACTGAAACCATTTTACCAATCGGTCTAAAACCTGGTATTTATAGTTTTCATAGGGTTCCCCCGAGGTGTTTTGGAATTAAATATCAAACCCTATAATTAAGGGGAGTTTACTTAAGGGTCTAGTAATAAACAAAATTTATTCTCCTGGAATCAGCTTGAACGATTTTTATTAAAATTCATATCTAATTACTCCTTATCATTAGAAACAAAATGGCACATCTCATTTATCCGAGTAAATTACTTATATGGTACCTTACATAAGCGTATCACATCCACGCAACTCTTTAAAATATTAAATAGCTTATCATTTCAATGTATTACTATTAAAAATTAAAAACATTTATTTGAAATATATTTTTCTAGACCAATGGTTTCTGAGATATCGGGACATATATTATTCTTAAATTAAAGGTCTGGGAAATATTGTTATACAAAGATAAGAGTCTTTTCTCGATGTTTCTGTAACAGTGTATAGTATTTCTGTAGCAACGTCTATTATTTCTTTCTGCGTATCTTACGAGTTTTGAGTGAATATCTCAATTTGTAGGTAAACGAGGGAAATAGTCAGCGCGGAGCACCCTTAAATTTATTTTGCAATTATTTCAAAATGACAATTATATTTGTATCTTCGTCATTATAACTATACCCGCCTTGTATATTTGCGTTTTAAAAAGTGAGGCTTATTTTTCACAATCAACACAAAGGCTTTTTATATTAAATAATTGGAACAATGATATATTTTAATATGGTAGTTATTTTTTAATTAATTAATGGGAGTAAGAAAACCATGAAATGAATCACATTTTACTATAATTATGTTACTAAAAAAGATTGTGTTTATAATAGGTTTTTCTCACTGCATATCACAACCCGTTCGGGCTATCCATATATATATATATATATCAATTAAATTAGTGTAGTGGAGTGTAGAAAGGAAGAATTTGGAGTAAATGTACCAGAATTTGCGTGAATTATCAAACTAGAAGTTGTAAATAATTAAACTGAACAGGATTGTTGTTACATGTAATATTTACATGAGATCAAATTAATAGAATCTAGGAAATAATCAACAAAGGCAATTATGCATTTACAACAAATGATAGGAATAATCAATGTGATTAATAATAAGTAGGTATTGACTAATTTCAAGAATAATAATGATTTAGTAAAATCTAGGAAATAAATAATAAGGACTGATTCACAATGTAAACATATTAATGTTGAACTACATAAGAAACATGTTAAAATTTAAATTAAAATTTTCCTGATAACATAGCTACACGATTAAAAGATGTGAATGTTTAAAGCTTGTTATCAGGTCAAAGGGTTACAAACTATATTAACCAAAGAGATAATTAATTATATAATTGATAATTAGCAGGAATGTTGACCAGAGCAATCAACGTGGTTTTATTATAATCGATATTATAAGTTTATTAAATATAAGAGAATGGATGTAATTAAGAAGTGTAAACGGGAAAAATTACTTGAAATGATACTTGAATGATGTAGTACAAAAGACGTCCCTTAACTGTGATTTAATTCCACTCCTTAGACACTTGTACCACCTCTAGGCTGATTGATTGACGACATGTTTCGGCGTTCATTACACCATCCTCAGGTCTAAGACAAAAGCAATGCGGAAAATTTAGTATTGAGTTGTAAAATTATATCAAAAAGAATGAAAGCTTCAACTAAAATAGAGAGAAGTAATGACCTTAATCAAAGAGACAGAAGTAAGAAAAACAAACATTTGTAGAGTTAAATGGTGGAATGAGAAAATGTACTAGTTAACTATTTATTGTACAAAAAATTAAACTAGAAAGCTTACCCTCATGGTGGGGTTAAGTTGTTGTTCCCGTCATTAACACAGTACAATGAATGTGAGATCGATAAAATTTGTTAATTTATCATTTTTATTATGAATCTTCCAGAAGATCATGTGACCAATGTAAGAGTTAAGGAAATTGAGAAAAGATGCTTGAGATGTCGCTAGTGTATCGGTTGGTGAGTGCTATTGAATATAGATAGATGAAAAAAGGGATGTTAAATACATAGTGTTATATGGAGAAAAAATATGGGACATAGGGGAAAAAAGGGAAGAAAGATTCGAATTTTCACGACACTGGCCCGAACAGGTCTCAACTACGATGGTAGCAGGGCAGGGTTTTGTTTTTAATATTATTCTAAAAAGATGTTCTAATAATTTCATTTTTTAGGAATCTTGTTCAACTACTGGGTTTTTCCTATTTTTAATTAAAGTTGCTCTTGATCAATTTCTAAGTGACACTTAAGTGAATAATTTATGTACTTACATGTGATTAAATTCCTGATATATCAATTCTTAACCTTGAATAATTATTTATTTATTACCTCTATCAATTCATATTCTTAATTGACTCCATATGCTTTTTATGTTTTAACAATCTCCCCTTTTATTAGACCCCCCTTTTTTTTCTTTTTAATTTATTTATGTTAATTGACTCTGAAGTGTAATAACTAATTAACCAATTGTCATTTTATCAAGTACTTTCCTTATAATTCCCTTCTTACTTCTCTTTATTACAATTAAAATGAAATTAACTAATATTTATTTCCAAAGTTTTCACTTTTACAATTATTTCTCTATATGAGAAAGTAAAACAGCTCAAAGGAGGTGTGTTATGATTTTTATTTGTATTCTATATTTTGAAAACAACTTTGAAACTATAAAACGTTGTAGATCTACTAGGCTTGAGATATAAATAATTTAAGTTTGAATAATATCAAACTGGATATTAGATAGTGAAAAAAATTATCCTGAACCTGAATATTTCATTACAGAGGACAGCAAACAATGTGAGTACTAACTATAGAAATCGAGTTTTAAAATATGTCAAAACTTTCGAGTTTGTGATGGTATTGTATCGGAGCGGCACGCTAACCCTTTTGTTAATTTCCTCTCGTTAATAAATGATAGTCTATGGACGACGCTGCGGCCGCTTGGTGGTACACATAACGGCCAGCCTCCCAACACAGGCCAGTACAACAGTCACTCATTAGTGCAAAGGATTAGCACCGGACTATTTGACCGTTAACAGACCTGTATTAGCGGACAATAATAATTGTAAAACTTGTACAGCATCACATTTTAGCAACAAGGTCTTAACTACCTTAAAAGTCAAATTTAAATTTATCAAGTGACGCACTAATCTTGAAAATTTACCAGCCCCGTGGTGTAGTGGTAAGTGCAGCTGGCTACGAGTCTAGGAGAGTCCCTGGTTCGATTTCAGACTGGTATCTTAGGAATTTTTCTTGAAAGAGGAATTACCCCGACGGTCTCCAGGGTTTGGTTAGTCAGTCTTCAGTTAGGTTTAAGAGTTTCCACTGGTTCCACACCCTCATACGCGCTATCACCGTCATCTCAACTCATCGGGACATGGAAAGAGCCTCAACGGAAAGGATGTACGATTAGTACATTCGGACATCCCCTGGACAACGGTACATTAATACTGACTATTCTTTCCACTACTAGGATACAATTTTTGTAGCCCAGACACGCTATATTATATATATATATATCTTAAAAATTAATCCTATATTTCTGAGAAGCTATAGAGATGCTTCTAATAGTTAAATTTGTATGTCAAATAGCAGTATGTTTGGAAGTATCAAAGCTGGTTTAGAGATATGTGCTCTTGAATTCATCGATTACAGCGGAAGTGTACTTGAGACCTTTTTTAGCCGTGAGGACAATATGACGGTACATGTACATTGTACAAGCCATTACAAAGCGAGCGAACTATATAATGAGCCGCCGCATGCAAGGTATGTTATTACTGGTGAATGCACGAATCACTCGTAACATGTAGCCATCCTCATCATAAAGGAAGGAATGATTATATTAATGGAATATTGTAAAATGTCCGTCATTCACTTTCTAGTAGAGGCGTACAGAAGCATTGTGAGTGGATGTGTGTGTGTGTTTGTATTATTTGGTGTATGTTTACAAATTTTAAGCAAATATTTGAAGAGAGGATGACATGCTTTTATACCAGGTGGTCAGATTGATAGGAAAAATACGTTTAAATTTGAATGGTTTGTGTTTACACGTTAGTAACATTGCCTACAAGGTGAATTTTCAGATATCTAGGACAAATTAATAAGACAAGGATCATAAAAAATATTTTGCACACCAAAAAGATCGAATGATATTTAAAAATTCACATAAATTATTATTTTTTATTTAGCACCGCATCTTGTTACCCGTTTGGATTATACGCTTAAATAATAATTACGCTAATAGGCTAGGAATTGATAAGGTTGAATTTAGAGGAAGTGAACCCACATTCACATGGAGGGAGAGTGGAAAACCATTTAGGAAAAAACCATTCCCAGTTCACCCGACCGAGATTCGAACCTTGATCTCCCCCGTCCTCGGCAGTCTAACTCAACACGAAACCAGCGCGTTAGATAATTACGCCACCGAGACGGTTCACACACAAATATAATGTTTGCAAAATCTACTCTTACTTAAATAATAATAAATAAAAAACCCACCTCGGTGGCGTAGTTAGCTAACGCGCTTGTCGTGATGAGCTCGACTGTTGAGGACGGGAAGATCAAGGTTCGAATCTCGGTCGGGTGAACTGGGGGTGGTTTTTCCTAAATGTTTTTCCACTCTCCTTCCACGCAAATGCGGGTTCACTTCCTCTAATTCAACCTTCCCAATTCCTAATCCATTAGCGTAATTAGTACTTTAAAAGCGTATAACCCGAATGGGTAGTAAGACGTGGTGCTAAATATTATTATTATTTAATAAATAAAACCGCACCAAGATGCAACACGTGTTTCGATATGTATCACCCGCCTAAGTTAGGTGTTGTCCGTTGGGTGATACGGGTTCTGAAGTAGATTTAAAAGCTCGAACCAGGCGTGACATCATAGTGTCATTAGAAAGGAGTCATTAAGAGGAATTGAGAGCAGTGACACGATTATAACTCCATGGCGTCAACCCACAAGATTATACCAGCTGAGCGGCCACCATCATTAGCGATGATAGTGCCAGCATTTGCGTATATAGGGTGTCATAAGTTCAGCACAACTATCCCTCCAGCCATTAGTCTCAGTTTTCTAAACTGGAGCTGCTACTCCTTTATTTCAAGTAGCTTCATATTTGCCCTCCTGAGAATGAAATTGACCCCGTTCCAAGATCCATTGCTTCAAATATTTTTTTTAAAGCACCGGGGATTGAAACAGGGGACTAAATAACCCAACAGACCACCCAATTTTAGACACCCCTGTTGTGAAAACCATTCTCTTTTATCTTTACAATACCACATTATATTTTATTTTTGTCTACAACTTGGTTCCACTTTTTTTTTATAATTTTTTAAAAATGAAACAGCAGTCATAAAAAGTAAAAATAAAAACATAACATATTTTCTATCCTTCTTTAATATCCTTTTGAGGAAAAGATGTATTAAAACTAAGACACGGAACGCAAAATTATTATTTCCCCCCGCCCTTTCCATCTAGTTCGAATAATTACACTGGTATTGTATCTAGTGAGTGTTAGTCCTATTTTCAATCTCACCCACTTCCCTTAACCCCCTTCCCCTTATCTCCTCTTTCAACTTCTCCAAAATTCAGCATCACAAGAATTCCTTTTTTTTTATCATCTCTCTCTTTTCTTTTCTTTTTTTTCTCTCTTTACTCAGTAGTTACAGCAATTGTACATTAAGCAGAAGGATTTGCATATTGCATGAGTTTACTTTTACTCCTAACTTTATTTTTTTGTTCGTCTATTCGTGGTGGTTCGTGGCCCAAATAGTCGGGAGTGCTCGAACACTCAGACTGGGCTTAGCACGGGAAGGTGAGGTATTCTGTGAGGGGGATCATGGAACACCCGATTAGGGATATAACCCCTCCTGAGTCTGCTCGTTTTGTAAATTGCACCACGCCTAAGTACCCATCCGGATTGTAAGATGTGTTTACACTAATGGAGTAGAAATGACGAGGGTATAATTTAGGTAAGGAATGGGGACAATTTATTTTTTTCTGAGTGCCACTAAATTTAACGTGTGCCGTATTGAAAATTCAAAGAAATCGTGTGAATGTACAACTCAATTTTCGTAGGAAGGGTATTTAAAAAAAATATTAATATATGTTATTGCGACCAAACATTTATAACATTTTACTATTTTATTGGTAAATATATTAAAAGTATCAGTTAAAGATAACATGACCTGATATATGAATATGTTAAAGTAAATCTAGTAGATTTTTTAACTGTCTCATAATACACTTTCTATAAAATTTGGATTACAAATATGTAAATACAGATAGACATGTATGTCTACATGTACATATGTATAAACAATATATGTATGTATATGTGTAAATATGTTTATGACTTTAAGGGGAAAAAAAATTCTGTGAGCTTAAGAAAGAGGCAGGGAACAGGGCGCATTGTCAGCCTAAGTTCACTGAGAAAAGGACTGGACCTGTCGTAAGTCAGAACACCTAATAATAATAGTAATAATATATACATGTAGTTACTTATTTCAAGGTTTGTTTTTAGCAAATAATATTTTTTAAGGTATCAACGTCCACAAAAAAAAAAATCGTTTTGATATCCAGAGTTTCACCATCATTGATTTACATAAAGTGCTACCGCGTTTGCGTATTGGTAGAGTAGTTAATTATTTAAGAATAACCTCCTCAGTACACATGGCAGGGATTCAAACCCCAACCATCAAGTCACCAACAAACTACACCAGACAATACTGACGCCTTTGTTAATGCGGTCCACAAGTGTGGACAAGTGTATTTGTTTGGAACGGTTAAGACTGCGCTTACCAATTTTGAATTATTTTTCAAGTATTTTATTTTTTGTAAGAAAAATATTGAGATTTATGACCTTACTAATTCATAGCTCTAAGAAATATATTGTCTGGGGGCATCCACAATACTTTCATTGTTTCATAAACGTACTACACTAGTTTATTGAAGTTTTTGGGCTTTGCTAGTAAATCTTCAGTGATCAACACAACCATTATAATATAGTGACCTGCTTCGGTGGCTGCATTATATAAGGTGTAACTCTAATGTTATACTGGACTGAAAATGACAGGAAGATCGAGCTTCAAATCCCGGTCGGGTGTACTGAGTGTGGTTTTTCCGCTCTCCCTTTACGCAAATACGGGTACACTTCCTCTAATTTCAAACGTCCTTATCCCTAACTCATTAGAATAATTAGAACATATGTGTATAGTCTGAATATTTAGTAAGATTCAGTGCTAAAAAAATTTGGTAAAAGGTTCTAAACAAAATTGGCTTTAGAATTATGAATTGTTTGTTTCAAATTCCCAGCAATTTTCCAAGAACATATAAATATAATTTTAACGTTAAAAATTAAATCAAAAGTGGTAAGCGAGTCCTTGAACCGAAACCAGGTGTCGTCAACCTTTTTTGGAAGCTCCGATCGACTTTTACATTTATCAAAGGTACCAACCGTAACGGATTATACTATGGCCCTATCTTATAAGCTGTACCATTGTGGAATGATGCAGGGTAAGCTTGTCATTTTGTGAATATATAGGTTTTTTTTTACGCAATCGACTGAAGTTTGTTGCAAGATCGACCGGTAGATTGCGATCAACCTTTTGCCGACCCCTGCCTTAAACGATACAGATCATATTTGTGGTCAATAGCCTCATTTCCCGACTTAAATTTCGAAAACGCGTAGATGGGCAAGAGCGCGGATAGCTGAAGCCAACTATATAAACATTGCGTTTACCTTGCTTTGTTTCATTATGGAATCACTTTTAAGTTAAGATATGCCCTTAAAAATATAAAATGCCCTAATTTTTTTTTATCACTGCGTCTTATTACCAGTTAAAGTTATATTAGTTTTTGTATTAATTACTCTAATAGTTTTAGGAGTTAGGAAGTTCATGTTTAGATGAAATGTACCCAAATTTGCGTGGAAGAAGAGTGGAAAACCACTTTGGAAAAACCACCCTCAGTACACCCGACCGGGATCAAACCCCATCTCCCCACCATCGGCAGTCTAGACTATTGCGAGAGTAGTGCGTTAGACCAAGCGGCCACCGAAGTTGGTCATATTATTTTAAATTATACTTTGAAGATGTAACCATGGCTTTTTCAAAGAGAACCCATATTGACTAAGTTACCTGAAAATATAGATACATAATTTAAATATATGATTTGTTCAAAAAAAATTATATATATAAAGGTTATTTACTTGGCCATTGTAAAACCATATACAACTATTATTTTGTAAAAATGCTAAGATTTAAAAAAGTTGAAAAAATAAATTTGTAATCATAGAATATCAATACATGCTTAAATCTGGTCCAGCGTTAAAAATTAAGTTTTGAATAAAAATATGGCTAGTCTTAAACAACCTAGCCCTACTTACAAGAAAGAGATAAGGAGATATGTACACTGCGGTTACCTTGAATTGTAGCATGCTTACCTTTTATTATTCCACTATGGATTTGTTAATAAGATATGGGCATAGTGTAGTCCGTCAAGGCAAAATTTCCATCATTCAGGGTAAAAGGAGTGTATATTCTGTTTACTACTAAAGCTTACGTTTTTACCTTAAAGGGTACCCAATGACCCTAACATATAGGCTGCACCATAGTGTAAACAACTAAGGTATGCTTGCTACCGTTCAAGATGAACTAAAGGGTATCTAAGGTAGGCGAGGTGGTAAGTAACAACTAACAGAATGTTCTTAAGTGTAAACGTTGGCTGAAAATTGCTAGTGTCAACCTATTTGACATTAATTATTATTTGCTTAGCTATAACTTACTACGTTATCAATGAAAAGTTTTATCAAACGATTATAATACTACTTCTCTAAGGGTTACCATATAATTTGACATTTTCACAATTTATTGAAAGAAAAAATTATATTAATACAACTATTTTGTTTTGGGTTTTGCGGTTGTGGAAACAAGATAAATATTATTATTATTATTATTATTATTACTGTGTGTTCTGTCTTACGACAGGTCCATTACTTTTGTCAGTGAACTTAAACTACCAATGCACTCCATCCTCTGCCTCCTCCTTCTGCTCCCAGAAATTTCTTCTTTCCTTCAAATCATCCAATATTTGAATCCTCCTTCTTCCTAAGCTCCTCTTCCCCCAAATTTTCCTTCTATGACGTAGTGCTGAAGACAGTTCCTCTTAAAGATGTATCCGATCCAGTCTGTTTCGTACCGAAGAACTAGATCCAAAAATTGTTCTCTTCTCACCCACCCTTCTTAGCAATTAATTTATTTTTCACCCTGTCTTTCCTGCTGATCTTATCAAGTATTCTCCAACAGCACACTTCAAAACTCTCAAAAGTGAAATAATAAATGAACACAACTAAGGATGGTTTGTATGACGTCATAAATCACCTTTGTTTCGGCTGGTTCGTCAACTTAATTTTATGAAAAGAACGGAACATTTTACAAGCTCTAGTTTGAAATATTTTTCAAGTGAACCACATATACCGTTTCCCCTAAAAAAAACATCCGAACAGCTATTTTCATAAATCCGTGTTTCAATAACATAAAAATCGTTGATTAAAAATGAATTTAAAAAAAAAAGTTTGTTGCGAAAGTTTTTACTGCCAAAGGTATATAAAAAACTCAAAATAAGGTCTTGAAGCTCATGTGGTTTGGCGAATGGATACTTTTAGCGGTAACTTACCACCTTTCCTACCGTAGATACCATATAATTGTACGCAGACAGCCTACTACTACTATATTGTGTTTAATAATAATTCAAAATTAAATATATAGGACTATGATTAATTCGAACGCAACGGTCCTAGCGGCAAAGATAATCAACCAACGGTCATGAACTCAATAGCAGACAATCAACAAATATAAAAAAAAGAGATAGAAGTGGTCAAAAAGGTATCGTGGTGGCTTAACGTAACATCCCTCTAATAGTTCATTGATAATTGAAATTCCATTCATTCACGTTCATACAATGTTTCCTTTCAATATAATTGATATTCCGTGGAGTCAAAGGTTTGAAATGTTACTCAAAGATACAATGAGCTTAAATTATAATCAGTTTTAGTTTTGAGGGTTTATCCTACAATGCTATAAAAACTAATCAGTTAAAATAAATTGATGAATAGTTCAATAACCTTGATATCCCTTTTTTTTTCAGATGCTTATATGATTATTTGCTTAGAGTAAAAATGTCAAAATAATATTTTTACATACTTAAAAACTAAAATTTATTATTACTGAATCCAAATTTCTTTGATTTATATGCTGCAAAATGTATATTAAATAAAAAGTTAACTTATTATAAACAAAAGTTAACATGTAAAACATTTATATAATATAGTTTTCAAGCAAGTATAAAAACTTATCTATTTGTTTAAATTGTATCAATAAATTAATTTATTAAATAAATTATGATGTAGATTAATTGTAAATTAAATATTTGTAATCAGTAATATTACTAAATATTATTTAATTTAAACTAAATCATTGGAAACTGATTGGTTTACGAAAGTCCATTTAAATGGAATTCTATTAAACGTGAGTTTACATCGCTTCCCGCACCAACAAAGGAACACTGCCTATCGTGGAGTGAAGTAGAAAATCAACTAAATCTGTCACAGTATTTTACCTTTCTGCTGTCAGAAATGTTCTGATTGGTTGATGACATATTTGTAATCAATCAGGGCTCTGCATAAACTCACGTGCATTGAAGTAGATTTCATGTTTCCAAAGTTTCGGTGGGCATTTATTATACCCTGTAAACGCGTGGAATGTTTCCGTAATTAAGTTATTACTGAGGTAAGTGAAAGTATACTATTACCGTATCTAATACAAGCCATCATAGTGACTATTAACAAAACCAGTAGCCACCATTAACATTTGTGCTTAATTTATTCGTAACGCAGGCTATAGTTTTGAGCTATAATTAATTACCTAAGTATGCGCGGTAAATATATTTTAGCAAATTGACAAGTGATTTTCTTGTCCTTATAATAAAAGTAAAATTAAATATCTTTGTTAGAAAAATATCTTATAAAGGTCTATATGGTTTAAATTAAATGCATGATACATGTTATATATTATACATAATATATCATTAATATAATATATTATAATATACAAAAATACTATATAACCTATATGCTTAATATGGTATATAATAATAAGTATTATTATATATATATATATTTATATATAACTATATATATATAGTTATATATATTTATATATATATTATTATATGTATATATATGTTATATATATTTATATATATATTATTATTATATGTATTATTATATATATATTTATATATAACTATATATATATAGTTATATATATTTATATATATAACTATATATATATATAAATATATATAGTTATATATATTTATATATATAACTATATATATATAGTTATATATAATATATATATATATAATAATACTTATTATTATATACCATATTAAGCATATAGGTTATATAGTATTTTTGTATATTATAATATATTATATTAATGATATATTATGTATAATATATAACATGTATCATGCATTTAATTTAAACCATATAGACCTTTATAAGATATTTTTCTAACAAAGATATTTAATTTTACTTTTATTATAAGGACAAGAAAATCACTTGTCAATTTGCTAAAATATATTTACCGCGCATACTTAGGTAATTAATTATAGCTCAAAACTATAGCCTGCGTTACGAATAAATTAAGCACAAATGTTAATGGTGGCTACTGGTTTTGTTAATAGTCACTATGATGGCTTGTATTAGATACGGTAATAGTATACTTTCACTTACCTCAGTAATAACTTAATTACGGAATATATATATAGTTATATATATTTATATATATAACTATATATATAGTTTTATATATATAGTTATATATATATAGTTTTATATATATATAACTATATATATAGTTTTATATATATAGTTATATATATATAGTTTTATATATATAAATATATATATATAGTTATCAACCAAAATATAATTCCATTTAGAAAATTGTTTGTGTATAGATAAATTTAAAAAAATTGAAACAAGCAGGCCTAGTTTTTGAATCATACATATAATATATATCTAAAATATAGTATTATATATATTATATACACTATACATATATCTAATATATAGTATATGTATTATATATAGTTCTAAAAATAGTCCGGCTTGTTTAAAAAAAGTAATTTATTCATACAAACCATTTTCTGAACGGAATTATATTTTGTTAAATAACATCTAACCATTCAGAAAATAATGACGGCGTGCATTCATTCGTGTTGTATATTTCGTAGAAGATACTTCCCTAGACATTTTGTGACAGCTGCCATCATTATTACGTAGCAAGTTAATATTCTTATTTTAGCACGAGAAAATTGCTCTTGTTTATGGAGTATTTAAATACAATCACTAGAAGTTAAATAATCAATTTCCTTCTTCAAACAGAAAACAGTTGTTACACAATACCAAAATACTACTCGTTGATAAAATACCGCTAGTGCATATTAGCAAAATAAACGGGTCAGTACCCAGTGGCCAGATATTTGAGAGGGTAGAGGGAAGACTAGGGATACGTGTAGGGGAGGAGTCAAACAATGAATGAAGAACATTATTTCTGTATTCTTTTCACCTTGGTTGGGAATCGCTGGAAATAATTTGAATGTGTTTTAGGTGTATAACTTTTGAATATCATTGCTTAAAAGCGGCCTTAACTTAAAATTTAGCCTATGCATTAGATACTTTTTCGACGCTACACATCAATTAATATAGACAACCCTTTTAGGCCCTGAATGACTTACAAACTTTTTAAACGTTCCACGAACATCCATCGTTTCTACACTCTACTTTTGATTTTTTAAGTTTGTACATAATTATCTTATTTTCTTAAGTTCAACCTTCCTCAAATACTATTCCACTAATACTTAAAAATATATAATGAATTAAATGTACTCATTTATATTAAAATATTTAATTTTCTTATATAATTACCGATTATAGCTAATCAAGGTTATTATGATGACAATAAATTATTATTTGAAAATATTTGCAAGTATTAAGCCCACTTCGGTGGCCGCATGGTCTAAGAGACTAATCTTGCAATAAAATAAACTGCCAAAGACGGGGATATCGTGGTTCGATCCCATTTATGTGTACTGAAGGTGGTTTTCCTAAATGGTTTTCCATTCTGTTTCCACACAAATGCCGGTTCACTTCCTCTAAATACAACCTTCCTAATCTGACACATTAGCATAATTAATACATAAGCGTATAACCCTAACGGGGTAGTAAGACATGGGGCTATAATAAAAATAAAATAAAAATAAGACTCAAAAATGGTATTTTAATTATGATATAGTTATACTTAAGATTATATTTTAATTGTTTACCAACACTATTTTCAGATGGGTGCACCACTTTAGCAAGTAAATCATGGTATTTGTAATTATAATTTGCTATCGTTAAATCAATCAAATAAATTCCATTCATTGAAAATGACAGACAAGGTTCACAAGATGTAATTAGTCAAATTATTTTATTTTATTCAAGAATAATACTAGCACACGGATATTTCCAAACAAAAAGTAATTTCCTTCTAATATTAATTGAGTAAAATGTATCTACGAGTGGAATTAAAACATAATATGGTCAGTGCTGTGATCTATTGAGGGCAGATCGTATCTTTGATTGATGTCACCTCGCATCGGGCGAACGGATTTTTTTTAAATCTGGGATAATTATTTTAATGGTCCAGCATTTAAAAAATAATATTCTAATAAGTTTGCGTTAGCAGGTCAAAAAAACAAAATATTCTTTTTGTCTCAGTTCCAACAGTACCTTCCAGGGCTGTTACTGTTCCTGAGTCTGATCAGGGAGGTCAGGCTTCAAACCCGACCGGGGGACGGGACAGGACCACCAATCAGTGTGGGCGTGGAAGGACGATTGTGGCAATCACTCATACGTATCTCATGTACAACAACAAATCTTGCCGAGTTGCAATACACGCGAATAAAGTACTAGTTATTGGTGACCTGGTGGTCTAGGGGTAAGGTGTCAGACTTCTGTGCTGGGGGTCCGGGGTTCAATCCTTGGTCCCGGCACAGATTTATCTGATTACCAAACCCCTCCACCTCTGACAGGACGTGTATTAATCACAACTTGTGAATGTGTGGAATACCAGGCCTCCACAATGGTTCGGATTCCACGTTAAACTATAGGTACTCCATTTAATCTCACAATCACCCTACTATTACACATTAGCGTAAGTGCGTACAAACCGAACGGGTAGTAATACGCGGTGCTAATAATAATAATAATAAAGTACTAGTTTATTTGTATCGTTTTTTTGACCACAATTTTTAAAAATTCTGTCAGCATTGAAAACATAATACATGGCTTGTAAATGGAAGGAAATTGTTAGTGTTATTTTCAGAGCGCTTTTTAAAATATGTAATTGATGAAATTAAAATTCATCTAATTTTTTAAGACTCAAATATGTTTTTACATTGCAAATAGTCGTCTACGTATTTGGTTGACAATGAAGTAAACCTACTAAGCTAGGGATAAGGGCATAACTACAAATATAAATAAATATTGCGCGTCTGGACATCATTCTTAGTGGAAAGATTAGTCAATACTAATGTACCATTGCCCAGGGGACGCCAGAATGTACTAATCGTACATCCTTTCCGCGGAGACTCTTTCCATGCCCCGTTGAGATGAGATGATGGTGATAGTGAAAATGAGGGTGTGGGACTAGTGGAAACACTTGGAAACCTAGCTTGAGCCTAACTAACCAAATCCTGGTGACCGTTTGGGTAACTCCCTTTTCAGGAAAAATACCCAAGTTACCAGCCGTGGCTCGAACCCGGGGCCTCTAGGATAGTAGCCAGGTGCATTGCTCACTACACTACGAAGCCGGTCATAACTACATAGGTGAAAGCTTAATTCTAGATTAAAACATTTATTTTATTAACTCATTTGATAAAAAAAATTGCGTAGCTCTGTATAAAAATTTAAAATTTGTACTTTTTAGTCATCTTCTCGTCTAGTCAACTACCTATGAATCGTTAGTAATGAAAAGAACAACATTCAACCACACATTTATCAACTAAATGTTTTGGTCGTCTAAATTACTATTTTTGTTATGAAATAGATTCCATTCACTTAGTTATACTGCTAACTATATAATTTATTTCATAACCTTACATTTTACTATTCAATTACTATTCCAAGCTATTCATACATTGTTTTAATCTAATGGTTGATTTAATATTTTAACATCTCATTTAACATCTCTTTTCACCTCATCTATTTATTATCATAATTCAGTTCTATGAAAGTTGCAATGATGCGCTACATCAAATAGTCAGAAATACATATAATGACAAACAAAATTTATATTAATTATAACAATAACAATAACTTTAAATGTATATTACTCCTCACTAAAATAATGAACATAGTCAAAAATAATCCACAAAGGTCATAGTGCTACATTTCGGGGCAAACGTTGTGTATATAACAATACCAACTAACAGTAAATTAAACATAAATATGCAATTTGGCTGTTGAAGCTTCGTAACTATCTGAATCGACATTTATAAGAGCTAAGTTGATCAACGTTGACAAATTTTTGGAGTGTAGTCAAAATTTTCGAAGCTGGAGAGTTTCAAACGCGTCAAAATATTGGTTCAGGAAAGTTTTATAGGGGTCAGATGAGGGAAATAAACAAACAAAAAACGAAGAGACTATAAAATGATCGTTCCTTATTTCGTTCCTCCATGACAGTGCCTTGTCGGTGAAGGGTTATGGGAGCATACATAGTGAGGGTAAGGCTGGCACGGAGAATCGTCCAGGGAGCCATGTTTTCCAATCCTTGGGACGTCTTGCCCTTTCTCCGCTGTACCGCCAGCAATGACTCGTCCACACAGCGAGATAATGTACACTAGCGAACCACAGTACCATCCCATCCCCCCTCTGGCAGGGGAGTATACGGTCAGGATCTCTCTTTCGAGCCCCAGGTGGTGTCTCGGCTCTGAAAAAAAAAAAAAAAATTATTTTGTTGAGACATAAAAAGTATAGTAATGACACGCATGATTATGTTTATAATAACGACATTAGAGTGAAAATTAGCAAAATAATACAGTTGGGCAATGCATGGTATTACTCGGTCAGTGAATTGTTGACAACTACCCTGCTTTCAAAGAATGTAAAACTCGGAATATACAAAACAAAAATTGTACCTGTTATCTATGGTTGTGAAACGTGGTATCTTACTTTACATGACGAAAATAAATTTAGGGTGTTCGAAAACAAGATGTGTAGGAAGATATTTGGTCCTAAAAGGGATGAGGCTACTGGGGAGTGGAGGAGGCTATACGATGATGAGTTACATACCCTGTACTCATCACAAGACATTGTTAGGATAATCAAGTCTCGTAGATTATGGTGGGCTGGATGTGAAGTGCGAATGGAAAAATCTAGAACCTTGCTCAGAGTATTGATTGATAACCCAATGGGAAAAGGTTTTGGGATGATCTAGACACAGGTGGGAGGATAACATTAGAATGGACCTGAAAGAGAGAGGGTGTAATGAGGTGGACTGGATAGAACTAGCTTAATATGGGGTTAGGGTGTAATGACCTAGGGAATGGATTCATAAGCAACAACATGTTTTAAATAGACAGGCAAGCATTAAAAATATGGGATCTAGGCATCAGAATAGGCACTTAATGAAATATAAAGAATGCAATAGGTAATGTAAAATTGATTTTTACTAGCTACTATTTTATCACCTACAGCCAATTCACATGGCTGTTTTTTTAACACCATGTCTCACTACTCGTTTGGGTTATACACATATGTACTAAGTATGCTAATTTGTTGGGGGCTAGGATAGTGAAATTCATACGAAAAATATCCGCACTTGCGTGAAGGGAGAGTGAAAAATCATTCGGTAAAGAACACCTTAAAGTTCACCAAACCAAAATTTGAATTTCAATCTCCCTTTCATCGGTAATCAAGCCTACTGCGAGAATGACGCCTTAGCCCATTCGACCACTGAAGCAGGTCACATGTTTATTAATCATTAGATACTTATCTAAATTTTGAGTTGTGAAACGGGTTATATTTTCAGATAAAATATTTCTTATAATTTGAAAAGCTTAGTTCTACTTCACGCGATGTCAAGGGACAAAATTTAAAATTTGCCGTTTCCGAAGAAGTTGTCATTTTCTCCTGCAATTACATGACATTTCCTCCCAAAATGTTTGACACTGCTCCAACTCTCCTACCAAGATGTCTGCCACTACCCACATCGTCCTCTACATAATTTACGCTCATTGGAAGCAATTTAACTAGGGTCAATTTTTCAAACCTACTTCAAACAAGTATGCCACAACTTACCATTTCTAATAAACTAGACTCTCACTTTCAGCAGAAAAGTTATACCGTATGAAAAATAGAGACCAAAACCGAAATAGGAACGTTTAGGTGCGTATTCATAAAATAGGCAAAAACCAACTGAATAGGCAATTATAGGCACTATAAATATTTAGCACCGCGTCTTACTACCCGTTCGGGTTAAACGCTTATAGGCACTATAAAATTAATATATTGTACTAGCTATAACATGAAATACATATATATCTTAACTGCCTTCATTTTACGATCAAGGAGAATAAAAGGCCAATAAGAAAAATCCTACCCTTAAATGAGGTGGACTGGATAGAACTAGCTCTAGATAGGGGTAGGTAGCGAACTTTATTAGTGCGTCAATGAACTTTCGAGTTCCCAAAGCCATAGCGCAAGTACTGAACCCAGCGGTTTGATATTGTATTGTGGTTGGTGTTTGTTTAATTTTTTGAATTTAGAGCCACTACCCATAATTAGGGTTATTATTATTATTATTATTATTATTATTATTATTATTAGCACCGCGTCTTACTACCCATTCGGGTTATACGCACTTACGCTAATGTGTAATGGTAGGGTGATTGTGAAATGAAATGAAGGACCTACAGTTTAACGTGGAATCCGAACCACGGTGGAGGCCTGGCATTCCCCACATTCACAAGATGTCTTGTCAGAGGTGAAGGAAGGGTTTGGTAATCAGATAAATCTGTAATTAGGGTTATCAGAGCCAGGGACCGTAGCTAGGTTGGTGGGGCATATACATATAAGAATAAACAGGTTCCCTCTCCCTAAAAAAAGGCGTATGAAGGGTTCAGGGGAAAAGGGATACTACACCCATTTTATAGGACAACTTTTATATCTCAAACCCCATAAGGACCCCAACAAAAACATTTTTTAAGTTAATATGAATTTGATAGACTTCTTTTAACCTTAATCTAAAGTGTATTAGAAAGGTCTCACAATTTTCTAACAGATGGGCTATCCCCATATTTCCCTTGTATCCCTCATAAATAAGAATATATACGCTGAATTTAGCCCACGCAGTAGTTCAGAAAATTGTATCATGCTATGATTTTATATTGAGGTATTAATGACAATTTTTTTCTTGAAATTATATGATAGTCACTCTAAAATTACTAGTGGAAGCCAAGGAAGGCAGTTGCTATAAAAATGTTATTAAATACCCCTTATGTTCATGTTTTTTTTTTTAATATTCATGTTGGGCACCAGTTATTAAAATTGTGTAGTAGTCTACGCACAGTTAGTGACAAACGTTTAGAACAATTGTGAAATACTCGTCACTCAATATGATAATGTGTAGTGTTTCATAATTTTACTTAATTTACATTATTAACTAATCTTAATTTATTACTTTATACATGCTCGGAAGGAGTTATTTATTAAAATATAATAAAATAAAAACTTGTTAATAAAACTATTACCATGCTAATGCGGATTGGGTCCCATTTGGCATTCACTCATTCATTGAAAAATTTAATAATTTAACCAGTTAGCCGTATTTCCATTTTACTCACTCAAATATTCCATAGCAATAATTTTTCAAATGTTATCAGTTAAGTTAATTTGAAAGTAGGCCTTACCGAGTTATTCTCCTACCTCAGTTCATAAGGGGGGAGCGCTTCGAGATAGAGGTGATGGAAAAGTCGCGATCGATCGATCTATTCAAAGTCGTAAGAGATTTTTATTTTTTTTATTTCTCGTTGCACGAATGTGGCGCACAATAAGAATGTTTACTTAATAATAACTCCTGTATATTTGAGTGAAAAGAGGTGGGAGGGTACCTCCTTCACCGGCTCCTGTCAGTGATTTATAAATGGGTGTTCCTATAAAGGTAATGGAAAAGGTACTCACTTTATTGTATACTCACTACAAGGAGCTTTAACACTAGTGTATCTACAGTAGCCCCATGGCTTCTTTAGTGCTGACTGACAGCTCACAGCTGACTTCTGACAGTCAACATTTAGTTATGTACCTAAATTTTGACTGTTTAGAAGTGACAGCTGCTAAACACATGTTTTTTCAGATCATATGGTTCGGCGTAGGGATACATAATTTGGTCTGGTAACTTTTCAAAGATTTTATCTGTCAGCTGTGAGCTTTCATTCGGCACCAAAGAAGCCATGGGGCTACTGTAGATCTGTATTTATTATTTATTAAAGCAGTTTGTTGCTATTATTATGTTAAACAAGACTTTAAAGTGGGGTGGTAGGGGACGTGAGAAAAGGCCAGTGTTTTTTACAGTTTTTATGGCAAAACATTTTTTTTTGCCAAAATAAATCAAATATTGCTCCAATGCAAACATAGAGTTTAATTTTATTCACATGTTAATACCATTTCCTGAATATCTGTCATGAGCATGATGACATTATCTAACAAACTTTTTTTTAAATAAAGAGAAAAAGTTGTTATTAAATTCCAGAACAACTTTGCCAAATATTCAAGAAATGTTGACGTCATCATGTGAAGAAAATTTAACACTATATTTCTACTAAAGAAATATTTGATTTTTTTTTTTACCAAAATAATTGTTTTAATATAAAAAGTATTGCAACTATACTCCCCCCAGATAGTATACATTACACTCCCACTTTAAAAACTTTTATTCACTATTTAATTTAGACAAAATTTCATTTGTACATGGAAATCAAATTCAGAACTCCTAGTTTTGAGCATCAAAGATCTACCAATAAGCCATTCAGAACTTATCCTATGAACAACCAACAAGTATAAAACCCGCCTCGGTGGCGTAGTTGGCTAATGCGCTAGTAGTGTTGAGCCCGACTGCTGAGGATGGGGAGATCAAGGTTCGAATCTCGGTCGGGTGAACTGGGGGTGGTTTTTCCTAAATTGTTTTCCACTCTCCCTCCACGCAAATGCGGGTTCACCTCCTCTAATTAAAACCTTCCCAACTCCTAATCCATTAGCGTAATTAGTTCTTAAAGCGTATAACCCGAACGGGTAGTAAGACGCAGTGCTAAATATTAAATTAAATTAACAAGTATAAACATTTTTACACATATGAATCATGTATATAAAACTTGAATTAAATCAACGAATCATATTTATCTTGTTACCTGAATGGTTCGAATTCCTACTGAGGCGGTAGGGCGTGAGGGGAGAGTTCCTATATTACCCCTATAAATACTGTTGTGATGACTATCGTAAGGTCACATCGAAAATGTCATTGCCGAGATTAACTGTTGCCAAAACCCACCGGAGCTAAGCCGATTTTGAACACGATTAGTACATAATCTGTTGTCACTAGAAATTTTGGTTTGGCCATTATTATGAGGTGTCAGCTGTAAATGGCTTCAACGCGTTATAATTACGTTTTAAAGGTGAAACCAAATACCTTTCACTAAAACACTCTCAATATGAGTCTAGATCAGTTTTTGTAAAACTTGTATTAATTACAAGTTTCTGTGCAATTTACTACCTATTTATCAGAAGGCAGAGTTCCCTTCACAATAAAATAATAATTACACTATATTCTGTCACCAGCACTGTTTCCATTTATTCCAGTAATCAACCAAACATTCAAACATCAAAAAGAAAATGTTTTAAGTTTATACACTTCATTCAGTAGACCTACTAATGTTACTAGTGGGTTAAGAATGAATAAAGTTGAATTTATAGGAATTGTACCCTAATTGCGTGGAGGGAGAGTGGAAAAAACCACCCTCAATATCCCTGCCTGGAATTCGAACCCTGACATCTCCATAATAGGTAGTCCAGTATATTGCAGGAGTAACACCTGAGACTATGCGTTCACCGAAACGGGTTAGATCTTTTTTTGATTTTCAATACGCATGTGGTCATCACATTATATATCATTTAACTTCACAATTTTGTTGGATATACTGTGTTACCAAAAAAAACTAATAAAAAAAGAGGTTGGATTGAAATAACGTGAACAAGTATTTGTGTGGAGGGAGAATGGAAAACCATTTAGGGAAAACCACCCTCAGTACACTCGGAAGGGGTTTAAAATCCGGTTCCCTCAGTCACTGGCCAACCAAACTAGACGATACTGACGCCTTTGTCTACGTGCCCACCGGTGTTGGTAGTGTTATCACCTAGCCTAGACTCATCGCGCATTCGAATTTAGTTGACCACGTAACTTATTAATTCTCCACAAATAGTTGACAATATTGAGATTTATTTAATCACGTGTTTAAATAATAACCGTCCACCTGTCAAGCAAATATAATAATAGGTGGGATTAGCAGGGAGAATTGACAACAGTCAAGATAAACGAGTTATAAGATGATGAAAAGGGGTAGGGGTGGCGGGGATGATTACCCATTCAACACTAGTGAGCTATTATTCCTTGAAAAATTGGTTGAATTTCATATTTTTTTATAAGCTATTAATTAAGAAAATAGATTTTATCTCTTGATATCATATTATTTTTTAATTCAAAATGCATAAAATAAAAAATTGAAAAATTAAGTGTAATTCTTCAAGCTTTGAAACAAAAAATAAATTAAAATGAATTCTCACAGACCTTCCCGTTACTTAATCTATGAATGAAGATATTTACTTTAAAGTCATAAAATAGGTCAAACCAAATATACATTGTTGCAGAAACATAATGGAAAAAAAGAGATCCCATCTAACCAAAGAGCATAATAATGTTTTTATTTTATTTATTTTAGGTATTTAACTTCCTTTTCTTAACCGTATGATTATATCAGCCTAGGACTTATAAACTAACTTAAATATAGCACAGACACAACATCCAGCCCCCCGGTTGTTGATCCATCACTATGAAAAGGTAAAACCCACATTTCACCAATTGTAAATTTTTCGTCCATGCCGGGAACTGAACCCCGTACTCTTATCTCAGTAGACGGACAGGATATTGACTTAGCTAAGGTGTCGGACCACATAACAATCAAATTTAACTTTCCTAAATCTCCATTTGAAAATATTTATTTGTTTATAGCTCCAAAAACTATTGGTATTAGAGATATGTATTTCAAATAAAGGGGTTTATTTTTTAATAGTTCAACAACTTTACAATGATAAGCTATTTCTTATCTCAAAGGATTGAAAAGATATGATCAAAATTGGAGATATTTACTTTTTTTAAGTATCTTTCAAGTTATTTTTCTGAAAAAATGAAATTTCCCTTTTTATTTGTAATGTTAAAATATGTCTAAATACGAATTATTGTTGGATCGATTTTGAGCCAGAAACTTTTTCTCCCCTTAAGTAAATTACCCTTAATTTTTAGGGTAGGATAGATGATTTCAAAATTACCTCTGGAGAACCTTATGAAAACCTTACTAAGTTTCAGCCTGGTCCATAAAATAGTTTCATCCCTAGTCCCAGTAAAAAACAAACAGATTTGAAATATATATATAGATAAATCCATGCCGGGACCGAGGATTGAACCCCGGCCGCCAGCACAGAAGTCTGACACCTTACCCCTAGACCACCAGGACACCCTTTTCTTAGAGTAAAGCTAAATCTATAGTAGCCCTTTTACATCAAACCTAATCTCCACAATTCCACAAGTATGATTAAAAAGTTGTTGAAAAGAACTTATGTCACAGTTTCAAACTTTTTTTTTATTATTATTATTATTATTAATAATAATAATACGTAGCACCACGTCTTACTACCCGTTCGGATTATACGTGTTTTCTATTAATAAAATTCAAACTATAGGGCTGTTAAGGTACTGTTTGCATCGCTCGACTTTTTTTATAGCATGAACGATATATATATATATATATTCAGGGGATAATGAAACGTTGAAATTCATCAAAATCTCTAATCCAGTTTTTTTAACTATCACAAAACGTAACGCTACAGTTCACCAAAGAGCATAACAGTTCACAGTGCTATGTCAGCTTATGTTTATTTTAATTGTTTCGTTGCCACTAGTTAAGCACTAGTTTTGTTCCCAAATTTTATCATGAAATAGCTATACTAATTCACCCACTTATCGGTACCTTTTTCTTGTTTTGGTTAATTTTTAGGTTTTTTTAGTTTCCTATGCGAAGTTGCAATTTTAGATCTCATCAAGGAGATATTAAATTCGTAGCATTCAAGAACATGCCCCCATTTTGTAGTTTCAAATTTAAAAACTTTTCTGATTATCTGAAGTAATTTAAATTTTCAACCCCCCATTTCCTATTCTCCATTTAAAACATATATTTGCTTATTTATAGGAATCTGTTGGTTATGTAAAAATATATTTCAATTAAAACTGTTTAGTTTTTAATAGTACTACAATTTTGTAATGATAAATTATTTCGTATATCAAATAGTTGCAGATATATTATCAAAGTTGGAAATTTCCGCTCATGTTAAGGACTCTCAAAGTAATTTTCATGGGAAAATGAGTTTTTTCATTTATTTTGTAGTGTTAAATGGGCTTAGATACAATATTTAATCAGAATCGTTAGAGCCAAACTATAGTTACTCGTAATCTATTGTTTCTCTTTTCTCCCTTAATTAAACTACCCTAAGTTTCAGGTTTTGATAGATGATTTCGAAAACCCCTCTGAGTAACCTTATTAAACCCCTAGATACATAGTTTTAGCCCTATTGGCTAGACTGTTTTAGCACCAGTAACAGACAGACAGCATTTTAAAATCATACTTTTTCTGATTTAGGGGATCATTAGACGTTGACATACATCAACATTTCTAGTGACCCACTTCGGTGGCCGCATGGTCTAAGGCGCTACTTTCACAGTATTCTATATTGCTGATGACTGGAAGCTCGAGGTTCGAATCTCGGTTGGGTGTATTGACTTTTTTTCAAAATGGTTTCCCACTGTCCCAACGCAAATGCTGGTACACTTATAAATATCATTCTTATCATCATGAACAGCTTTTAGCCACTGGCTGGGTTTGTTTGGAACCTAAGCCTCTCCACCACCTCCTTCCCTCCTACCACCTCTCTTACCTTAGCCCAGTCCTTTCCTCCTACCACCTCCTTCCCTCCAACCACCTCTCTTACCTTAGCCCAGTCCTTTCCTCCTACCAACTCCTTCCCTCCTACCACCTCTCTTACCTTAGCCCAGTCCTCTCCTCCTACCACCTCCTTCCCTCCTACCACCTCTCTTACCTTAGCCCAGTCCTTTCCTCCTACCACCTCCTTCCCTCCTACCACCTCTCTTACCTTAACCCAGTCCTTTCCTCCTACCACCTCCTTCCCTCCTACCACCTCTCTTACCTTAGCCCAGTCCTTTCCTCCTACCACCTCCTTCCCTCCAACCACCTACTTTCCTCCCACCACCTATCTTACCTTGGTCCAGTCCTCTCCTCTCTCCTCCACACTCCTCCTTACTCCCACCACCTCTCTTACCTTGGCCCAGTCCTCTCCTCTCTCCTCCACACTCCTCCTTACTCCCACCACCTCTCTTACCTTGGCCCAGTCCTCTCCTCTATCCTCCACACTCCTCCTTACTCTCACCACCTCTCTTACCTTGGCCCAGTCCTCTCCTCTCTCCTCCACACCCCTCTTTACTCCCTTCAGCCATCTATCCCTTGGTCTTATTCTCAGCCTCCTAACCCTCACCTCCATATCCAATATCCTCCTGGGCATCCTTTCACTCTCAATTCTTCTCACATGCTCATACCACCTTAGTCTAAATATATCCTTCCTAATTCCTAGAATTCATTAGCGTAATTAGTGCATAATCGTATAGCCCGAAAGTGTAGTAAGACGCGGTGGTAAAAAAAAAAAAAATCTCGAGTTCGATATTTTTGACAATCTCAATACCTTCTTTCTCCGAGGGGCCCCGATAAAGATAAAATGTGTCAAAATTTACAAACTAAGTTCGTACATTGAACAAAAATAGTGCTACGCAAACAAGATTTGAACTAGGAACGGCAATTTAAATGAATGGCACTACACAAACGTAAAACTTTATACTATAATGTATCAAAGCTTGGAACAAAATGATCAAAAATCATTTTTCAGTAAACTACCTCAAAGTAATTTATCCAAAGTAAAACAAATACATAACGTACGTTCTTAATATATGAATTTTAAACAAAATTATTCAAATAATTTTAACAAATTTCAAATTTTCAAAAATAGACTATTGTATTAAGTAAACCAGCCTCAAATTATTTTGAATTTGTAAAAATAAAAACATAATTCTTATTTATTATGAAAAATAATTCCAAACTATATTTTTCGAACAAAATATTTATAGTAATTTTCAACAAAAATTCAAATTTTTCAAAAATAATTTATCAGTTAAGCTTTTTACAATATATATAGTTTTATATTTCCTTTAGAATAGTTATGAGATATCCATTTCTAATCAAATCGTTGAAGACATTTAAAAACATTTCAATTTTTACTTTCTCGTGACCCTCGGTTGGAGAAAGTAGTAAACCTATTGTAATCATAAACAAAATAGAATTTAATATTTTCATAAATATTGACATTTCATGCCCAATAAATCCTAAAAATTGTTTTTTACGATGTAATTTGTCTCTCTGTGTGTCTTAATCTCGGCCTATAATCGAAACCATTTTACCAATCGGGCAAAAGTTTAGTATCGAGGGTAGCTTGGTCATAAGGCTCCCCCGAGGCGTTTTTGGAAGAATAAACCCTAAAATTAAGTATAGTTTACCCAGGAGCCAAAAAAGAAAAAATATATTTTCTCCGTGATCGGCTTTAACGATTTTGATTAAAATTCGTATCTAGCCATATTTTTATGTTACAAACAAAATGGTGGATATAGATTGTCCAGAAAAATTATTTTGAAGGTACTTTATATAAACGGTTAGATCTAATATTGGTCATATATATGAGATCCTTTGATATGTGAAATAACATATCATAGCAAAATTGTTGATATATTTTTATAAAGGCAATAGTTTCTTAGCTATAAGTGTGTGTTTTCAAATATATGTTTAAAAATAAGCACTATTATTATTATTATTATTATTATTACTATGACCACCGCGTCTTAATACCCGTTCGAGATATATACACTTACGCTAATGTGTAATGTTAGGGTGATTGTGAGATGAAATGGAGGACCTACAGTTTAACGTGGAATCCGAACCACGGTGGAGGCCTGGGCTTCCACACATTCACAAGTTGTGATTAATACACGTCTTGTCAGAGGTGAAGGAAGGGTTTGGCAATCAGATAAATCTGTGCCGGAACCGAGAATTGAACCCCGAACCCTAATCACAGAAGTCTGACACCTTACCCTTAGACCACCAGCTCACCAACTAATAAATTAATTAAATATCATATCAGGATAAGCAATAATTTTTTTTTAGTTTCAAGAAACCCCCGACTACTCCAATGACGGTTTGTACACGCTGTAGTTTAGAAAAATTATTTATTACAATAGTTTATATTAAAGTTGAAAACTATTGCAAACATGTTTGAGCCATTAAATCGGATTCCTTTAACGATAAACCATCGAAGTGTATTAATTTGTTTCAGATAAATTGATTAATTTCCGTATACAATATGTTACAAGAAATATAACTGTGAGCGGAACCACGAATACATAAATTTCTTGACTCCAAACTCTCGAATTCTGCATCGATAAATCGTTAGAATCACATCGGAATATTGAATGTAAGCCATACACATTTATATTTACATATGATATTCAAAATATTTGATACATTGCTTTTTAAAAAAAAGTGTATTCAAAAGTTTTTATTTAATGGATAAAAATAAAGTTTTGTAACGTTTATATCAGTACACAATATGTTTTAGAACCTGAATAGATATAATTCAAAAGTTTACATATTTTAAATGTAAATTAATGTTTTTATAAGGAAAGTCAAATTACTAGTAACAAAATGTTACTAAACACAATAAAATGTTATAAAACAAACTTTATAATATACAGTAACACCTTAAGGCGGCCACCTTTGTCGGCAATTAAGTATTAATTGCTGTCAGGTCACACGGCTTAAAATTCAATGGTCCGTGTCCTTTTCTGAAACTATTTCTTTATTCTGTCTAAGCTTGTATTCTCTTTCACCCTTAACTCACAACCATACTTTGTTTTCCTCTCTTTCTTATTTAAATGACAAACTAAGAAACTTATCTTTAGGTAAAGAGGAAATATTGTTTTTGGCTATAAAATATATTATGGGTTCCCAAGAGAAATCTTTAAAAATACTACCACTTTTCTTAGATTATTATTATTATTATTATTATTATCATTAGCACCGCGTCTTACTACCCGTTCGGGTTATACGCACTTACGCTAATGTGTAATGGTATATGTGTAATGGTAGGGTGATTGTGAGATGAAATGAAGGACCTACAGTTTAGCGTGGAATCCGAACCACGGTGGCGGCCTGGCATTCCATACATTCACAAGATGTATTGTCAGAGGTGTAGGAAGGGTTTGGAAATCAGATAAATCTATGCCGGGAACGAGGATTGAACCCCGGCCGCCAGCACAGAAGTCTGACACCTTACCCCTAGACCACCAGGTCACCCTTTTCTTAGAGGAAAGCTAAATCTATAGTAGCCCTTTTACATCAAACCTAATCTCCATAACTCCACAAATATGATTTTGTTGAAAAGAACTTATGTCACAGTTTCAAACTTTTTTATTATTATTATTAATAATAATAATAATAATAATAATAATAATAATACGTAGCACCACGTCTTACTACCCGTTCGGATTATACGTGTTTTCTATTAATAAAACTCAAACTATAGGGCTGTTAAGGTACTGTTTGCATCGCTCGACTTTTTTTATAGCATGAACGATTTTTTTTTAAATAACATATCATATAACTAAATATTGTGTTGGATCTGAATGTCTACGCGGCCATTACTCGTTTACTGAGGCGACCTCCTTAAGAGTGCATTTACCGGAAAATTAGATAAACGATTTTTGAGTGAACCAGAAAATGTATTTTCATGAGAATTTGTGATCAGTTTAATGTTTGTTTTATTTAATTTTCAAAATAATTTTTATTGTGTTTATTTCTTAAAATATAGTAAAACAGCTTCACTGGTTTGGTCTCAATTCCACGGTTTTAAAATAAATTCTCCGGTTTGCCATACCAAGATACGATGCCTGGTTTGAGCTGTATTACCTACTTTATCTCCTTTTTTTAGCACCACGTCTTACTACCTGTTCAGGTTATACGAATGTGCACTAATTACGTTAACGAGTTCTGGATAATAAGGTTTAGTTCAGAGGAAGTGTACCAGAATTTACATGGCACAAGAATGGAAAGCCATATTGGAAAATCCACCCTTAGTTCACCCGACCAGAATTCGAAGTCCGATCTCCCTGTTATAGTTAATCTAGTCCAGAGTTGTCCAAGACGCGGCCCTCATGTGGTTCACGGCTTTTTATTTTCACACGCAAAAAAAAAAAAAAAATTCGTCGCAAAAACCCGAGTGCAAACCTAGCTTCCCAGGCACGACTTCAAATGCATTTAATTTCGTCAAACCTGCCTCGGTGGCGTAGTTGGCTAACGCGCTTGTCGTGTTGAGCTTGACTGCTGAGGACGGGGAGATCGAGGTTCGAATCTCGGTCGGGTGAACTGGGGGTGGTTTTTCCTAAATGGTTTTCCACTCTCCCTCCACTCAAATGCGGGTTCTCTTCTTCTAATTCAACCTTCCCAATTCCTAATCCATTAGCGTAATTAGTACTTAAAGCGTATAACCCGAACGGGTAGTAAGACGCAGTGCTAATTTCGTCAACGTAAGATACCGGCAGAATCGAAAAAAGAGAAGATTATTTTAAATTATTACCAAGAGATTAGGCGATTCTGGACTTTAGATGGCGTGCTCAATGATCGAGAGCACCTATCTTCAACGATGAAATCAATAAAATAAAAATGGAGATGTTCATTGACTGATATATGACTTTCATATTTACTGCGATTGACCACTTAAATCATAGATATTGATACAGCTAATTTAGTAAATGGAAACGAACAACCGCAGAGCTCACACTAAAATGAAATAATAATTATAAATTTATAAACAATTATATCTTGTCTAATGTTTCAATAAAAACTTTTACAAGCAATATGCCATTTTTTTAATGGTCGGAATCTCCATATATTTTAATATCTGCACTTTATTTACAATTAACAATTCTTGATGTGATCATGTGATTGATCTCTTTTTTTTTATGTGGCCCTCGGATAAAGTTGGACATCCCTGATATAGTCTAACACGAGAGTGACGCCTTAGACCGAGCAACCACGGAATTTGGTTTGAAAATAGTTCCGTTCCACTAACTCACTCAGTAGAAGCGTGTGTATGTGTGTGTGACGGGTCATTATCATCATTAACTCGTCCAGTCTCGCCACATGCATCGCGTCATTCTTCGTTAGCCTCGCTTGGGTGACGGACCGGTACGACTGTCACTGACTATCCTCGATATCTGGGCCATCGTAACAACGTACAGATATAGTCTGGACCAATCAATTGGACGAGGATACTAGGTCAAGCTTGTGAGCTCGCTCCTTGCATAGTGTCACATTTACTTCACACTCCGATTCATTTCTGTCGTGCGCAGACACTAGATGACGTATTCCCAACTTAGTTAAATAAGATCCGCTTCAGTGGTCGAATCGTCTAAAGACTGATTCACATGTTCGTCGAATATAAAAAGCTGAATCTGTCCCAGTGGCGCAGCAATTCATACGCTTTATGTTAGCCCATGATGCATTGCAACGGTAACTTAAAACAGCTGATTATCAACATGTTTTATTTTCTAGTGCGGTGATTCTTAAACTTTTATTACTCGCAGCCCCCAAAAATATCCTAAAATATTTTCTCAGCCCCCTAGTTTTTACTAACACATTAATCATATTTTAGAATAGTGGCTTTATTTATTTATTATAATAACAAACAAATAAAAAAACATAAATTAACTTACAAAACTATATTTAATGGGACCTCTGCTGTTGAAAACATTCCAATAATTTGTCTATTCTTGTTTCGAATATATTAGTTAATGCTATTCATATGAAGGAGTCGATTCGGAGTTGACTTCACTGCTTCATTTTAATATTTACCTCTGTGGAAAGGGCAGTAAATTTTGAATAGCGATGGTAAACAGATGGGGATCATTTGAACCATTCGTGATTTCTATTATCCGTGCTCCTCCACCCCTTCTATTGCTCCGGAAAATTGAGTTTACTCTACTTACACGATTACGATCATCGAATTCTTTCTTCCAAAACGTAAAATTTAAGATAATTGACTTCAGTAATGAGCAAATAACATTTTAAATTATTCTTTTGAGGTTCGCCAAAAAAACTCTCGCGGCCCCCCGGTTAAGAATCACTGTTCTAGTGGATAAACACATATTTTAGATCAGTCTCCAAATTGATGTTTTAAAACTATAACACTGTGTCGTGGCACAATCCAATACATCGATAAACACGTTTTACATTCATGGGTTATTTCAAATCTCCTCACAACGGCCAACGAAGCTCTCTGCTTGCTTCTGGCTGTAGAGCGCATGCATGGTTGGTTCTGAGATTTGATTGGTTCTCCTGTGCCAAACATCTCGGGCAGAGCGAACAAAGTAGAGAATAGTTGAACTTTAGCAGAACAATTCACGCCGATTAAGAGGAAATCTTGTGATTGGCTTGGAGCGCATCACGTGACCACGTTTCTGTTCTGCGTTAGATTTTCAGCGAACGTGGTGAAGCCACAGTAAGGCGGAGGTTTTTCAACTTAAAAGTGCCCGAGAGTCACAATTAAGTCCACGAGTCTAATGGAGCGGCTGCAGCATAATCGAATAGTTTTTGTCAACTTTTTTTTTTGTTAGCACTGCATCTTGCTACCTGTTCGGGCTATGCGCCTATATATTAATTACACTAATATGTTAAGGATTAGAAAGATTTAATATACAGGTAATACACCACCATTTGCATGAAGGGAGAGGGGAAAACTATTTAGGAAAACCACCCTCAGTACATCCGACCGGTATCAAACTCCAATCTTCCCATCTTCGCAATCTACTCTAACACGAGAGTAGCGCGTTAAACCACGCGGCCACTGAAGCGGGTTTGTGTCAATTTATGCAAAAATGAGAACAGATGTTTAATTTTTAATTAAATAAGAAGTGGTAATTTAAGTCTGATGAATTACATGTTAAACAAATTTTCCGTCTAAGATATATTTATTTTATTTTTATCAAATGGAATATAAATATGACCTTAGGTGTAGACTATAGGACACTCTGGTGGCACAGAGCGTTGCCCAGGGTACACCATAGGAGGTTGTCTACATGTACCTGCAATGATAGTGATTATAGAGTTGTAGAGCTGGTGTGAGTCTTAAATTAACTCACGCCTAACTAACCAAACCCTGGTGACCATTGGGATTATACCCCTAAAGGGGAAAATAATCAAGTTAACATCCGGGTATCGAGCTCGGGACCCCTAGGCCATATGTACGCACCACTACACGACGAGACCGGTTATACTATTTCTGATCCGTCAGTATAATACAGTAAGGAAGAAATTAAATATGAGCATCAGTTTGAGCTTTCATAGATTTTCCCCACGCTAGTTAATATAATTAATATTTAGCACCGCGTCTTAATACCCGTTTGGGTTATACGATTTAAGTACTAATTACGCTAATATATTAGGAATTGGGAAGGTTGAATTAGAGGAAGTGAACCCGCATTTACGTGGAGGGAGAGTGGAAAACCATTTATGAAAAACCACCCCCAGTTCACCCGACCGAGATTCGAATCTCGATCTCCCCGTCCTCAGCAGTTGAGCTCAACACGACAAGCGCGTTAGCCAACTACGCCACCGAGGCGGTTCCCACGCTAGTTGAAACTTTTTTATTTCATGGCTACAAATATCAATTTTACTATAGTAGACTACTTTTACAAGAAACTAGGTGGGTCACATAAAAAGGCATCGTGGACCATCAGTTGGAAACCCCTGCTCTAAATGCCCGGGTGCACTGTCATGTTTCGCCAATAGCCACGCCAGTCTAAATGTCGTGCAAGTAAAGGTGTATATACATGTTTATAATATCTTGCAAGGGTTTACTTGTGGAACAGTTCAGCTCACCACAATTATATGTTACGGGCAGTATGCAAAATATGGATAGTGTCGAGATTAGCCGGGAGATGTCAGCATTATACAAGTGCAGTGGATAAAGTCATAAATAGAAAGTAATTTATCTCATTTACGACCTTATCCGGATGATATCGACACTAGCAAACAAGACTTGGATAGCGTTAAATAATATTGGTAAACAATTTCATTACGAATTTTATTTTGAAACAGTATTTCGAAATTGGACAATAAATTGGATCGTAGCAGTGCACCAACATACGAAATGCCTCAGCTTATGCTTTTTATTCCACCAACCTAACCTAATCTAGCTTAACCTAGTCTAACTTAAACTAATTTATCATAACCTAAACTCACCTAACCTAACCTAACCTAACTATTATGGTCAAGACTTAGGTAAAAACTTAAGATTAACAATATAAAGTAATGAAGTAATGAATTAATGAAATGTTAAATAATATTAAAAAGTTGAAATTGATATACTTTAATGTTAAAAACCGCTAATTTGTGCTTACAACAAGCATAAATATGTCAAGATAGTTTTTAAAAGATATAATAACATCATCGACAACAATTATTAGATCATAAGTTGATGATTAGTCAAAACATAACATACACAACATATTAAAATAATTAAATATATCTAGAACAAAAATTGATAACACAAGTTTTTAATCCAAACACTGATGTTGAATAGTTACATGCAATTAATCTCGTAGGAATAGCGTCTTTCAAAGTGGTACAAAAGAATTTGATTGTAAAGTATAGAACAGCAAATAAACTTTGGTAATTAAAATAAGTTAAGTGTAGAATCTAGGCCTTATTCTTGTTTATTCCCATTATTCCTTTTAGCAGGTGATCGGTGATTAAAATAAAGACGATTCAATTCTTTCCGACATGTTTCGGTACGATTATACGATACCATAATCATGGTGCTGTGAAATGAAATTAAAGACTATTAAAAAGACTGCAGAGAGTGAAAAAAAAAATGAATCAAAAACTTGAAAAAACCCCAATTGGTAAAAAAAAAACTTAT
>CABFVZ010000874.1:185920-203494 GCA_902151445.1 Timema monikensis | reverse complement strand
GGGGGGTAATGGCTATTAACAATGAATGAAATAAAGAGTAAAAACAAGGATGGATAAATTAATGGAAGGACAAGAATGAAGGACTGGTAAACAAATCTTCTCAACACCGGCTCGATCGGGCCATTGACTAAGCTGGAGGGGAGAGCAGGATAACGAAGGTTAGAAGATTTTAATATTTTTAGGTAGATGTGTTAATGAGTTTACTAAAATTTGGTTGGATTGTTGTAATTGTTCGTTGCTGATTGATTTTATTTTGAAATAATGCTGCTTGTATGAAAAAACCTAACTAGTCTAACCTCAAACATAGAAATTGCCATTATTCAAGTGTGGGTGGATAAAGTCAATATTATCTGGATAAACTTCGAAAAAACATTATTCAATCACCTCTTACTCAACATTATCAACGTATTTTGAATAACGTCAACATTATCTGGATAATATTGACTCTACCCGGGTTCGGATCTACCCGTAGCATATAGACAACTGTTCTAATCAATGCAATACACCTGTTCTCTAATGATTCCAAATTTTGTATTGATTTTTGTCAAAGCATTTGCTGGCCGGACAAACCCATCTCGCAGGCCGTAGTTTAGCTAATCCTGATCCAACATATGGCAGAATTAACTCAATTTGAGATAAAATTGGACATTTCCCCCTTTTACTCTTGTACCTTTCATATATAACCGTAGCCCTACGAGTTGTAAGTCTAGCGTGTTATCGCATCCAAACATCGCAAGCTTGTGCACCAATTTCCCAGGAAGAACACGTTGAGGCCGGTGACGTGACTATGACTACCTATAGCTATCTACGCTCAGCTGCTGTTTAGATAGCGGAACACGAGGGCTTCAAAAGACCCTCTACAGCCCATGATGGCGATATAACGGCCCTGGTGAAGTTTGTGAATAGCCACATTCGACACGCCAGCACAGTTGTAGGTAACGTTAACTGAAAGTTGTTTCAATACTAAGTACCGAGTTGTAATAGCATTGTACGTATTGATAAGGGACCTGTGCTTTGATTTTATTGGCTGTTAACAGAACATCTTCAGGTATAACTGCTAGTTTACTATCTCCTAATACATATAACTATTGATATAAATATATATCATCAGTGGGGCACGATGGATAGATGTCAGGGATCATCTAGTCTGGTTTGCTGGTGGCGGGAAAGTGGGGGTTCGAATCTCGGCCGGGTGTTTTGAGGATTTTTATTTTTTAGCGCCACGGCTTCAGGTTATAAGCACGTAGTAATTAAACTCGATCCACCGGTCGTCGGAAATCCTGTCCAAATCTAGAGTGACGCCTTAGACAATGAGGCTACCAAAGCAGGTTTCTGAGGATTTATTGAGATTTCTTCTAATCTATACCATCTCAGTTCCTATAAGCCTAATTAATAAACACATAAGCTGGACGAATAGTAATAAATATGTGCTCACAGTATTGTCTTTTCTAGTTTGAAAGTAATGAGGAAATAAAGTTTCCAATACCAGCTTGGTGTATTGAGGTGATATTCTACTAAGTGAGGTACTGTTCTCCCTCCTAACAAACTCGAGTACTATTCCTCTTAAAACAGCCTTCCTCCTCCTTACTTCGTTAGTGTAAGTTGTCAGATGTCTCGGACGGGATAGTAAGACGCGGAGCATGGGATTTGTTTTATCAATGGCATTAAATAATACAATTTTTGTATATATTATATTTAAAAATGGGGGGGGGGAGGGGGGCTAGGCTGTTAATGAAAAAAACCATTGACTGTGCAGGTAAAACAAGAATGTATAAAACAAATAATGTATCCCTAGGTAGGTAGGACATAGTTTATTAATTATTATTGTCATCTGTAAATATCCTTCTTTCCCTCCACCATTTCCCACACCCCTTCTAAAATAAAATTACTTTAACCCGCTACCCACATCGGTGGACATGAGGTCTTGACGTCTCTCTCTCAATACACTGTGTTGGTAGTGACGGGGAGGTCTGGGTTTTAATCCTGGCCGGGCGTAGTAAGTTTTTTCTAAAGCGTCTTCCACTCTCTCGTCACATAAATGTGAGACATTTCCCTTTAAATTCTACCTTTCATCCTTACCTCATTAGTATATGCGTATAGCCCGGAACATATTCCTATTTCTTTACAACACCTTCTTCTACATGAACCCTGCAGAACGGCTGCAGGTGAGTTGTGGCTGCACGGGTTGTTTACCTCTAAAGAGACAGTTGAATTGCGGCCACACATTCTTAAAGCCACGTAAGAATTGCGGCCCGGGCTGGTGACCTGACCTAACCTAACCTAACCTAACCTAACCTAACACACTTTTTTGCCATAACCATTGAACGACAAGAACTGAGGAAGTTTGGACACTACGAGGGATATCAACATGAGACGATTATAGTTTGTATCTAAATTTTAAGACAGCATGATAGAAAGCACACCCTGTTAATTAGGTAGACCCAACTCATACCTCTCTCTCAAGTGAGTGAGCCGAAATTCGTTCGTGTCTCACAAAAATCCGTGGCGCCACTCATACACAATTTCAAGATTAGGTTGCAACTCCCCTACACAGGCCAAAACAGGTCCACTCTGTGGTCAAAAAAATCCGTCAAATTTGTTTTAAATAGTAGCAAGGATGTCTCCATCTCTGGGAACGTCCATTCCATTTTCATTATTTTTGTCTCTCCTGTACAGTCCTGAAGTGCGTTCCACATTTACTTCACATTCTGTATAGTGACATGTTTATATAACATCCGTTAAATATAATGAATTAAATATATTTCTACGTCAACCTGTTTTAATGACTCTGTAAGTGAACAACAAAATATGGTTATATTTACGTTTCACAATTCATAACATAAAACTACCTAGAAATAATGTTACCCATTTGTTAACCAGTGTTCCTATTAATCATAAAACCAGAACAATTATAGTAAAATTTTCTCGTTACGTCAAGTTTGTATTTCTGCTTCAACTACTGACAAGACCTATTTAATATACTATAAAACTGTTGAATCAAATAGCTAAAGCTATTATTTATGCATTTTAAAATGCATAAATAATAGCTTTGGCTATTTGATTAATTAATATGTAATCCCGTACAGTTATAATAATTATACAAATGGCTGCATAAGCCAGTTACAGAGTCGAAGGTGGCTGCGTTATCTGATAGCTCATGATCATAATAAATCACACATTTGTAGCCGACGATTTCCACACGTCCATCATAGACTCTGCCTTAAAATATGAGTGAAGAGTTAAGAATGACCCTGAACACGGGACGAATCCTAGATAACTCAGTGGTAAGAGCATTGGCCTACTAAGCCAAAGGTCCCGGGTTCGATTCCCGTGTCCAGGTGTCATTTTTCAATTTTCAGAATATTATATCTAGAAAACTGTTGTTAAACAAAACATTGGTAGCGACATAGTAAAACGTGGGATGTCCATTTAACAACTTTAATTATCACTTAATATAATGTGCAAGAGGGCAGAGAGGAATGCATGAGTGTTTTTAAAGTTGATACAGTTGGTTTCTATCACAACAGGTGTAAGTTAATGTGTTTTTAATTATATTCAAAAGGTCTGGGATCGATTTGCAACTGGTTACAGTGCTAACCACACTGTGAACGATCAACTTAGATTCGTTAGAATGAAAGCCGTATATCCTTAAAATATAGTACTCTATTTTTTTTTCTCTTAGCACCGTGTCTTACCACTCGTGCAGGTTATACGCTAGTATTAGAATATTTTAATGCTAAATTATATATATTTGCACCATGTCTTACTACCCATTCGGATTATAAACCTAAATTATATTGAAGTATTTCACAACCAACACACTTGCAATAGTAAATAAAAAAAACTGTTTTAAACTTAGTTCCTATAACATTGTTGAAAAACAAAACTTGGAATTACTACCTTTGACTTGTATAGAGTCTTTACTAATGATCTACCACCCAAACTTGTGATCACATGGTTTAAGGCGTCAAGCTTAAAATAGATTGTATTTTCTATGACGAGGAGGCCATGGTTCGAATTTGGGTCTGGACCAGTGTGCTCGGTTTATCACATATGAATTATCAATGTGGTTTTCCCATCTACTCTCTACACTAACGCGGATGCACTCCCTCTAAAACTATATTTTATATATAGCTACCCCATAACTGAATCAAAATAAAACCTACATCAAACCTCTTGTGCTTTAGGCTATCGACAAATTTTTTAAGTCTTAGTCTTGAGATCTTCAGCTATTTGAAGTTATATTGATAAAAAAATAAAAAGCATCAATATCTCGTGTTCGACGTTGTATTAGATTGTAAATATACACATAATGAGAAGACTTCTATTTAGGCTAATGCTATGTGCCTCGCGGATTTTTCCTGTGAAAATAACTTAATCTGAACAAAATTAATACAATTATTTACCATATTTAATAATTATAATAAATTAATAATTATTATTAATTATTTTTCTACTTAAAATTTAATATATTATTTAGAGTTATTTTAGAATAGGATATAAAAATATTCTAAAATACACTATTTTGTTTGACTCAATGTATGTAGCAATTTAAAAAATACATATATATATTTCTACTCCACCAGAAAAATACTAATGTGAGTAGACCCACTTTATCTGACTATTTCTTTAATAAAATATCAACTAACAATTTGATTACTGCCAGACACTGTATACACATTGATAGGCCTCTTTGGATATGTATCTCATTTATATTTATCTTATCTTAGGTTAACTTTCCAATGGCAAGAACGTCCAAACACCCGGGAAATTAAAGTTTAAATAAATCTAAAATTGAATTTATATACATATATATATATAATTGGTGTATGTATATAACTTGATGAATTTAAATACTTGGTATATATATATATATATATATATAATTTATACTAAATCTATAAATATCAAATACTCGGCATTCTAACTTTTTAAATTTTGACCAAATTAGCTAAGAGCATTGTTTTTTCTTCGTATTTAATTTATTTATTTTTATAATTTTATTTATGATATTACTAGTTTTATCGTTAGGGATTCTCAAACATTCCAATGTCTTTAAATTAATTGTCTTGATATTTTGAGCTAAAACTGTAGCATATAGTCTTAAACTATAATTATACTAGAATTTAAAATACTACATTCAATTTTTTTTTTAAACTTAATTGTTCACGACCACTGAACCACTTGTAATATATGGAGTTAACGTGTTTTTCAGTGACTAAAATACATGTGAACTCCACCGAAACTGTTTGTTGTTCTATTCCTGTCTGTTTAAAACTTTTTCCGCTGACGAATTTCCCTGTTTCGTTTCTCATTCAAAATCGTTCGCCCCGTGTAGCTTAAACTACCCCTCTCTACCTTTTCGAGCATGTCAAACAATGGAGTTAATAAATACTCTTCCACTGGAGGAATTCGATACGTGTGTGTGGCGATGAATGGGCGAGGGGGTGGGAGGATATATCTACGTAAATGTAAATAAAGGAGACCTCTTAGTGTAAAAACAACAGAGAGACTAATAAGTTTGGCACCGGGGTTGGCATCCCTGACTTATTCGGGAAACTCCAGCTCAAACCCTTTCAAGTGTCTTAAGGACGCCACCTACCTGTGACATTGAGGCAAGTCAAGATAGGATTTCCCATTGAGGTTTTATCCGGAGAGTTTTAGTGGTATTATAATTGAAACACGAACCATAAATTCTTAGACAATATTAAAAATAGCTTTACATTGTCACAACATTATTTATTTTGTCTTGAAATAGTTTAATTAGAGATGTATTTTTTTATTATATATATAAAATTTTGAAATGCAAATCAATGCTGTCCAAGTGCAAATTGTATAGTGAGTGTATATTCTAGTCAGTGGAAGAGGGGAAATGTTAAAAGCATATAAGCAAGAGACTTCACATGGTTAACTCCTCACTTTCTTCCCTCTATTTCTATTTCATACATGGGCATATATAAGTGCATAGGTGCATCAAGTTAAGATGCAACCTGCTTCGCAAACAGTTTCAATTTTGTCTTAAAGGTATACCCGAATAATGTTTCATATACATATCAAAATAATGTGTTTTTTTTAGGAAAACCTATTAATAATTACTTTAATGAAAACTGATTTTTAAATGAGAACAGGTGTAATAAAATTCTTTACTCTCCACCATGTATCATATAGTGGGCATGCTACTATACACGTTTTAATAAAGCTAATGAGGTAGAGCTAAGGAAATTTATTCGTATTTCTAAGAGGAAAAATGAGAAACCATTTAGCTCAAATCACTAAGAGAGAATTCAAACTCCAAACTCCCCCCCACCCCCCACCCGCACCCCCACCACAGCCAGATATTTAGTCCGCACAACCACCGATACAGGCAAGAGCTGCTCTCCATTCTGTAATTGACTCTTGGGGATTAACATGGCTTATTTTATCGTTATTGGGAAAACAAATTAATTTAATTATTTGCCTAGTTGACTAAGACTAATGTAACTTAACATTTTAGAAAACATTCTAAAAATAATCTTTCGTAAGGAGTTTAGAGTATGTTATAATAACAAAGACTACAATTAGAATTGAAATGAATACTAAAAGTTGAATAGACGAAAATGATGTAAATATGTAATCAGTTTAATAACAGAGATTGAGCAATATACTAAAGTAAACAATGATATGGGATAGAAAGTGGACTAAAAATACTGTGTACAAACATAGTTGGCATATTTAAATGAAATGCAGGTCAGATTAAAAGTATAAAAAGTATAAATAAATATAGTTAATAGGAAATACATATAAGTGTTGACTAATTAAAATACACTTAAAATTAGTTTAATAGAATTAGAAACTTTAAACTCATTTAATTTAAAATATCTAAATCTAAGTTCATAAAAACATTAATAACATGAAATGAATATAAATAAATGTAAAAATTATCACAGTCTTGTTGTTGGGATTGACTTCCCTTACTCCTTTGTTATTGATATTCCTGTAATGATGATGTCTACAGAAGTTCTATTTTACCGACATGTTTCGGTGCTAACAATTGGACGCACCATAATCATGGAGTCCGAAGGGTGGTAGGACACGATGAGATCGAACTTAGGAAGCATATTCATTTCATGTTATTAATGTTTTTATGAACTTAGATTTAGATATTTTAAATTAAATGAGTTTAAAGTTTCTAATTCTATTAAACTAATTTTAAGTGTATTTTAATTAGTCAACACTTATATGTATTTCCTATTAACTATATTTATTTATACTTTTTATACTTTTAATTTGACCTGAATTTCATTTAAATATGCCAACTATGTTTGTACACAGTATTTTTAGTCCACTTTCTATCCCATATTATTGTTTACTTTAGTATATTGCTCAATCTCTGTTATTAAACTGATTACACATTTACATCATTTTCGTCTATTCAACTTTTAGTATTCATTTCAATTCTTATTGTAGTCTTTGTTATTATAACATAATGTAACTTAGTTTAAGGCTTTAGGATCGTAACATATTGTATTGACAGATATTCTTATCACCGACACCTAGGCATGTGAAAAAAGTATCGATACTTTACTGATATCGGTATTTTGCTTTAGATACTAGTATTTTTACTCAATACTTTTTTCTAATACCTTTATTGATATTAGTAGGCCTACTCAGACTCCGGTTTCGAATTGGTATCGAAAGAAACCAATTATTTGCTATCTTTGCTCATGGCCCATATTGATATTAAATGTTTATTAGGCTACGGCCACGCTTGCGACCTGGTCGTCGCGTTTTATGGCCAACTATCACGACACCAAGTCGTGAAGATGTTTTATTAGCCATAGTAGTATATAGTTATATGAAGGATAAACGTAAATCTAGATAATACGTTGTTCACCCCATTAATATGCAGAGACGTACTTATGGACAGACTTGTAAAAAAAAACTGAGAGCACACCCTTATTTAATTATAATGTTTTAGATGTAACGTATAAAATGCAATTTATCGCTATTTTAACAGTATTTAAAAAATAATATTATTTACAAAGTGGAATTAATTACTATGATTGGAAACAACCTTTGCATTCCAAGCCCTTGCCAAGCATTTCAATCTATTGTTAGTTTGTATACGGTATATTGTTTGATTTTATTATTTTATTTATGCTAATTAAATAAGTTCTTACCTTGTTCATTTTTTTCTTAATTGTTTAATTCATTGCGACCCTCCACTGTTGCAACTGCAACCTCTATCTAGAGCTTGAATTTATCATCTCTGTTTGCGTAATCTCGATGTTTCGGATTACACAGCTCGGTATCAAACATTGCTAGGTACCGTACTCAACCGAGTGTCAAACTCCAGACGAGCAGAAAACACTAGGCAGTTTGCAAGAAAGTTAGTGAAAATACTATCGCTCCACCTTTTAACCTAAAGATGAAGCAATCAAACCAACGCTAGTGTCAACAAAGCATCCACTTAGTCAAGTTCTTGCATACAACCCCTAATCCTAAGCTAGATTAAAATATATTTGAAGCTACGACAGGCCTACAGTAGCCCCATGGCTTCTTTGGTGCTGACTGACAGCTCACAGCTGACAGCTAAAAGCTTTTAAAAGTTACCAGACCAAATTATGTATCCCTACGCCGAACCATATGATCTGCAAAAACATGTGTTTAGCAGCTGTCACTTCTGATGGTCAAAGTTTATGTATTATACCTAAATGTTTACTGTCAGAATTCAGCTGTGAGCTTACAGTCAGCACCAAAGAAGCCATGGGGCTACTGTAGCAAGCTGGTAGTGGAATATATATGGCTTGAATAAAAAACTGACCCAGGTCACAGGCTGGAAACAGTAATGGGTCTAAAAATAGATATAGAACTACTTATCACCCACCAAATTACTTGTTTATATCCTTCCTTATATTTAAGTTTAGCGTGTAATTGCATTGCACTATAATTCCACTGGTAGGATGAGGTTTGTCTCGTCGTCATACGCACTGGAGTATTTTTTTCTGTTATTTATCATTTTAGTTTTCCAACTTATATCAACACTAATTTAGGGGAATTTCTTCTAAAACTACCTATATATGACGTAGTTAGTAGCGTTAATTTTATCAGCTTCGGTGGTAACATGGTTTAAGGCGTCACTCACATAGTAGATTATAATTCCGAAGACAAGGAAATCCCGGTCGGATGTACTGAGAATGGTATTTACTAAATGTTTTTCCACTCACCCTCCACATAAATGCGGGTATATTTGCTCTAAATTCAACCTTAATAAACCCTAACACATTAATTTAATTAGTATATAGCCGTATATAACCCAAACGGCTAGTAAGACACGGTGCTAAAAATAAAAGATGTTAAATGTCTTAATAAATAGGTATATAGCTAAACAAATTTCTTGACAGTTTATTCTAGCTATTCTATTATTATGATACTTCCACCAGTGGACATGCAGATAAATATGTCAGTCTCATTTTATCTGGTATTCCGCTAACTGGGAGGTTGGGGTTCGATTCCTAGCCCAATATACTGAAAGGTTTCTTTCCTAAATATTTTCACACTTTCCCTACATGCAATTGGGGATATAGGCCTATTTCCTCTATTGCTCACTTTTTCTTTCAAAGTTGATTAATGTAAATGAAAGAATAGCCTAAATCAAACTTGCGGCTATATATATAAAATTTAAGTTAGAAAATATACAGAAACAACCAAAGAAAATTAATTTATAAATATGTTCCACGAATTTCCAGGTTTTGTATCCAATATACATATATTTTAAATTCTTATATTGTGAACTAACTGTTCAAATACCCATATCGGTAAGCACACATGCTGAATGTCAGGTAAATCTAGCCTGGTTTGCCAGTGACAAGAAGGTTCGGGTTCGAATCTCCACTGAGTGTGGGTTTGTTTTCTTCCCGAAATTGTTCCCCGCTCTCACTCCACGCAAAGTCGGGTACATCACTTGTAAATTCTACCTTAATTATCCCTATATCATTACTGTGGATTCACACATTCTCTGAAAACCAAGATCAGCGTAGAAACGTAATCACGTGACAAGCTCTAAGCCAATCACAAGATTTCTGCCTCGTCATCATCGTTTGCTAGGACGAGTAGGTGCGGGAGAAAAAAACAAACAAATTATTCTAGTAAATATAAAATGTATCTGATTATTTTCAGGGCAATTCTAAAGTGTGGTATAGTAAACATACTACGTCAAAAGTGGTCCTTTTCTTAAGCATAATTGAAATTATGTTATGGCATTTCTAAATATAAACTTAACGCACAACTAAGAATAATTTCCGAACTGGACAAATCACGATATTACAACTTGTTAACTATGGCTCGACAAAACACAAACTTTCAGAAACACAAAATATATATATTTTTTAAGTTGATGCCCAACTGAGTAGAGTGAGGTGGGTTAATTAAAAGTTTATATCTTATATAGAGTGAGTGGTTTTAATTAAAGCGAATTAACTTCTGTTGGGAATGAGGACAGTGGAGGGGATCAAATGTTTCTCATTGCCTTCAATTTAGGAGAGTTCACAGAACACATATAAAGGGTGTTGAGTTTGCTACAAGAATTCTGTCTTTGTGAGCTCCCGCGGATAGATTTAGAGCAGTTCAAACATTCACGTCTGACTTTTTCTGAACACGTTCCAAAATAAATATTTTTAATGAGTTGATGAGATTTTCCCTCCTATAATTTAAAATAATCTCTATTAAACACATATCTGCAATCTCTAATGAAGGAATATGGAGCCTACATTATTAAATATATTATTATTAAATTACATTTATTTTATCAATTATTTAAGTAATGTTTATGGGATGAACTTTAAAAAAGATCTGTTTTAAAATAGTTAGACTTATTGAAATGTCTAGAAAAAAAATAGAACAACCAACCTAATTAAAGAACTTTTCAAACTAAACTTATATCAATTAGATTTAAATTGGACATTGCATGCTTGCTTTTGTTTACTCAATTTTAAAATTACTATTGATATAATAGCTATGTTTAGTTACCGTTCTTTAGTTAGTTTTTTATGACATAAATGCCAATATTTGTCTAGTTGGCGGATATTAATTTTTGCCTCAAATGAAATTAAATAGAAAACGAAAGTATGAAATGACAATATGAAATCTTACAATTTTGCATAAGTATTAAATTGAAAAAAAGGACCAACAGAATTCAAACAAGCTTCTCCCAAAGGAACCATGCAAGCTAAATAAAAAAATAATCACACCATCTTTTTTTTAGCATCGCGTCTTACAGCCCGTTTGTGTTACACGTTTATGTACTAATTACGCTAATGGGTTTAGGGATCATTAAAGTTATATTCAAATAAAGTGTACCCGCATTTACGTGGAGGCAGAGTGGAAAGCTATTAATGGAAAACCACCCTCAGTACACACAACCTAGTTTTGAACCTGGATCTCCCTGTTATCAGCAGTCTAGTCTACTGCGAGAGTAGTGGGTTAGACCATGCGGCCACCGAAACCACCCCACCCTCCCCCATAAACCTCTACCTTCAAAGTTGGCTCTCGACACGATTGCATCCCCCATACTGCCACAAGGCACGAACTCAGTCATCACGAATCCATCCACCGTACTGGAACCCGCTTAAGTAACCCGCTTAAGTAACCCGATCACCACAACTACTATAACATTATTATTATTATGTGCCTATTTTCTTAATATAAAATACATCATGGAACAACAACCCTGTACTTTTAAGTTTTTAATTAAGTTGCGATACAACAATGTGACACTTAAACGCAAAGACTCGTTGACGTGAGCTCACGGACACATCAAAACTCCAAATAACTTTGAATAAACAAAACACACGAGACATGACCAAAATGTTTGACGTCTCGAACTAGATAGACAATCAATCACCTCAGCATCAGTAGTTACCAACTGTAGTCAGATGAAAATAGCAAAACCACAATAGCTAAAAACCAATTTGTATTTTATTTGTAGCAAAGGGAGATCCCAACCATGTGTGTGTATTTTCTGAAAAACAACAGAGAGGGGAGGGGGAGGCACGTGCCTTGGTGCCCCTACCTTGAAACCGACACTGACTTACCTTATTCTTAACGTAAATAAAATAATCCTTTTCTTCTACAACAACCTCCTCTATATTGACCCTAAAATAAAAAAATCATCGAACTGATTCTAACAAGGCCATGAATGTCTCCATCACTGGGAAAGGTGTCCGCAACACATTTGACCTGCCATTCCAAGACATCATCAAATATTCCCCCATCCATGCCACGCTTGGTCTCTTTAACATTCTCCCTCTGCCTCTATCTTGCCTTTGCTCACGACTTCCAGCAAATTGACAGTCCTGAACATATCCTCTCCCCTTATAGCCCTTAGACGCAAAAACAGCCTATTAACTTCCTGTTCAATAATAATGAGAGAGTGAGGAAACAGAGAATTATTCTCCTACACTGACTCCCTTTCCATCCGAACATCGGGCCTGGCAATCGAACCCCGTTGTGATCCCCTCACTCGTCACTATAATCCCAACTTCAACTTAAGACTCCTATCCCTCCAGACACGTTTGCCTTCCTCAAAATAAATCAGAGCTCAGACCGACTAAATAGACGTGTTAAGTGACCAATTCGCTACTTTAATACCAGATCGGACCTCTCTCTCTACCCCCCACCTCCTTTCATGGCATTGTTGCGTTCATCGACCTACTGAACACGGTTCTTCAAGGCATAGGAGAAAATGATCCCGTCCAATCAAGTTTCCAATTGACCTTCCGTACGCCCACACGTCCTGCAACTCATAGGCCACTAAAAAACTTTATATACAATACAAAAGCAGGTATAGCATCACCATTAAGACACAGTAGAACCGACTCAACGACCTCACTAGAAAAATCATAACACAATACAAAGAATAAAATTGTATTCGAACTTGTGATGGACTAAATCACCGATAAGGTGGCAAGTTCTGGCACCGTTTATAACTACTCACAAGACTACTCACCAGTCGATAAAATATGACTGTATCTCCCCTCGTTGACGGATATATAACACTTATAACCCAAGAGGATGGATTTAAAAAGTTCGTAGACTGCCTACAGGACTACTCCAGACCCTGTCTCACCTCATATCTCAACTACAAACCCTTCACTCCTTCCCAATTTCCAGGCTCCCCCAGGTGTACCAGTGATCGACAACGACACAAAATCCGGTTATATTATATACATACTTGCCCTAGTATGGAATATCGCTAAGAAAGAGCACCATATTAACAAGATATTCATCAAGAGAGACCCAGCTCTTTCATTACTCTTCTAACACCCACTTACAACGCGTGCCCTAGACTTGGCTTCTTCCTTCAATCCTTGAAAAGGGCAATGGTCATTATTATACATCCACCAGGGAACCATAATATGGGTTCTGCCTTCTGCAGATCATTTAGTTTCAAAATGTATTCGGTAAGCTTTTAGAGAAGATAGTGCGTTATCTACTAGATAAGTTTGCCAGCGAGCTTGACTCCAAGAGGGAGTTTGACTGAGTCTGGCATAAGGCCCAAATCCATAAGATTCACACATACCATTTTCCTATTCCTCTTAACCGTATAATCTATTCCTACCTCTCCGAGCGGTTAGCTCAAGTTTATATCTGGTTCCACCTTATCCCAATTATTTACCCTTGAAACCAGATTCTCTCAGGGTAGTTTCCTCTCTCTAATCCTTTACAGCCTCATCTGTTCTGACATCCCTCAAACTCTCAACCATCGTGTCAGACACACACTGACTGACTGGATGACGAGATGTAAAATCATTATACATCCCAACAAAATCCAGCTAATACTATTAAAACCCCGTTTCAGGAGATTTCAAATTACTCTCTGCTGTATTGTCGTGGCAAAGGACACGCCGGTGGAGAGCATGGCCACTGTATATTACCTAGGAGGGGTCATAGACGCCATGAGGTTTGCACAACGAGAGGCTATTGTTAAGACAAGACAGCGACTTTATCTCACAACTTCACTAAAACACAAACTTAGGAGATACTATCCAATAGCACATATGCAACACACTTAAGCTTAATCAGACCAATACTGTACTATGCCTGCGCAGCCAAGGTGTAAGCGAATCTTGATACACAGACATTAATCTACTCCATTACTATCAAGCTGTCATAAGAATATTTCCTCTCCTAATTACACTCAACTTGTAGATCTATGAGACTACAAACACCACCAGCCCCCAGAAACAGATCGCTAACGTCCAAGCTTGCTTTGTGCAAAGGGCGATAAACAGAGGCTAGAGCCCAGTATTAAGCAATCTATGATTTCCCCAACTTCCGAGACTACATAGGCAGACCAGACCGACAAATACACTTACTCCCCTTCCTACTTAAACTCTACCATAACATAGCTGTGAAACAAATTGTCGTCTCCAACCTGTCGGATGTTCCACTTGACTACCAAATCAGAAGCGTGCTGGACCCAGGCTTAACCAGTGCAGGTAGCTTTAACAATGATTAACTCAGTTTAATTAATTCTTCTTCTAAAATTGTAATAATATCACCATGTAACCCCCCACCCCCAAAAAATCAAGAAAAATCATAATCTCATAGATCCTCCAAATATTGTGTTATAAAACCAAATCACCAGATAGCATCCTTAAGGACAGAAGTGTGAGACCTGCTATCACGATAACAATCGCACCCTTCAACAACAACAATAAGAACAAACAATAAATTAAGGAATTAAATACAAGCTTTTCTTCCTAGAAACGTTAACCCATCTCCAATCGGTAATTCCAAATTCTCATTTTCATGCTCATGCTCAAAATTTAGCTACACCAGATTTATATTATCCCTCAACAGTATAAATAGCTGATGATATTCATATAACCGTTCGGCTGCCGAGGATGGGATTATCCTAAACCAACCAGTCTCTTTCTTCAGCAGGAATATAATTTATTACTATACTAACAGGTCTCATGGTGTAGTAGTCACTGCACCTGGCTACGAGTCTAGGGGTTAGATTCCCGGCTGATACCTCTGGTGTTTTTCCCGAAATGGGACTTACCCTAACAGTCCCCAGGGTTTAGTTAGCTAAGCTTAAGTTAGATTGTAAGTGTTTCCAATAATTCCACACCCTCATTTTCACTATCACCATCATCTCATCTCATTGGTACATTTAAAGAACCTCTATGGAAAGTATGTAAGATTAGTACACTCGGGTGTCCCTTGGGCAACGGTACATTAGTACTGGTTAATTTTTCCACAACAAGGCTACGATATCTGTAGCCCAGAAGCGCAATATTATTATTATTATTATTATTATTATATTTGATGAATATTACATAATTATATTATATTTAAATATTAAATCTGTTTGCAGCCAAAGTGGACTTATAAATTAATTTTTTCTCGGTGTCTATATTCTGTAAAAAAAAACACCATAGTAGGGTCGAGCTTTACATTCGAAAGTAGTTCAGTTACCATAGTGTTTACTTTGTCCTACATGTGGGTCCAAATATAAAATACCAAAGCAACGGGTATTCCAGCAAGTACTGTCTGAAATTAAGACAAATGAAAGATGGGTGAACTAATCGGCCATATTTTTTTTAAAATTTTTGTGGTTCTTTTCAGAGGTTTTTTCATATAGTTTTTTGTTTTGTAATTACGGTTATATGTCTTCACCCGATTACAAATAAGATAATAAATTGCTTTAAAAATGTTTGCTGGGATAAGCAAAGCTCTAGTTTAGTCCAATTCAAGTTCAGCTTTGATTTATTTCTTACATTAAAAACTAGAAGCCTTAGTCAATGGCGCTTAATAAGACGTGAAAAACTATAAAAAAAAAGTTGTTGAAGAGATAATTCCGAGGAAGAAATGTTAACTGAAGTAATTGCATGTTTAACTTAATAGCTTATCTCACAGCCGATAGAATGTTATATTAGATACACTGACACGCTTGAACCATAAATTGCATCGAAATGCCTTCTTTACTTGACAACAGTGAAATTCAAATCAATGAAATGTTATTTTGATTTAGTAAATATTTTATCATTGTGTTAATTTTTATAAATGGTACAATGCACTGTATAGAATTTATCTCACCTTTATATTAAAATAGAGACATTTACTAAAAAACTCATAAGATTTGTGAAACGGAATAATATACATTGTTGCAGAAACACTCCACCAAAGAACATGAATGAAATAATATACATTGTTACAGAAACATTGGGATAATAGGAACCTCTCGGTCCGCCAAATACATAACAATACTTTTAAATTGTCAAATACCTCGGTATAATATATATATATATATATATATATATATATATGTATGAGCCTAAATACACGCTTAGAGCTCAGAAACTCGAGTAAATATATTTCAAATAAAAGGTTTTTTATTTTTAATAATACTACAACTTTACAGCGATGAATCATTTTGTATCTTAAATAGTAGCGGAGATATTATTAAAATTGGAAATATAATTGGTAATTTCTGCTTATGTAAAGTAATCTCAAAGTAATTTTCATGGGAAGATGGGAATTTCCAATTTTCTTTGTAATGTTAAAGAGCCTATGTACAAATCTTAAACAAAATACTGTAATTAGAACGGATTTTGATAAACGTGACTTTTTATATTTTTACCCTTCAGTAAACTAACCTTAATTTTAAGATTAGGTTAAGTAATTCCAAAAATTCATGGGAGGTGGGAGGGGGTCTTATGAAAATCCTATATACCAAGTTTTAGCCTAATCGGTAAAATTATTTCGGCTTTAGGGTGAGATACAAACAAACAAAATGACGAGCGGCATCGCAAAAATAACTTTTTCTGTTGTTCATGAAACGTCGATATTTATCGAAATCATCCAACTAATAGCTTACTCTATGTTTTAGTGGGAGTATGTATATTTTATTTCTCTTGGGAACTTTAAGTTAATGCAGATGACGAATACTTGACTTATAGGTATTTACTGTTTCTTGTATTATTATTATTAGCACCGCGTCTTACTACCCGTTCGGGTTATACGCACTTACGCTAATGTGTAATGGTAGGGTGATTGTGAGATGAAATGAAGGACCTACAGTTTAACGTGGAATCTGAACCACGGTGGAGACCTGGCATTCCTCACAAACATATAAGATACAATATAGTGTACGAACAACATTCTTAATTCCAGATATGTTGATAAATAAAAGAATAAAAATTAGGTCAGCATCTGCCAAACTGTCAAACAATTTATATGAAGTGGTTGTGTAATGTAGAATAATCTAAGTTTCTTGTAAATTAAAGTGATCCTCTTATTTCAGGGTGACCTGGTGGTCTAGGGGTAAGGTGTCAGACTTCTGTGCTGGCGGCCGGGGTTCGATCCTCGGTCCCGGCACATATTTATCTGATTTCCAAACCCTTCCTACACCTCTGACAAGACATCTTGTGAATGTGTGGAATGCCAGGTCGCCACCGTGGTTCGGATTCCACGTTAAACTGTAGGTCCTTCATTTCATCTCACAATCACCCTACCATTACACATTAGCGTAAGTGCGTATAACCCGAACGGGTAGTAAGACGCGGTGCTAATAATAATAATAATAAT
>CABFVZ010000874.1:123614-184774 GCA_902151445.1 Timema monikensis | reverse complement strand
TTATATATATATAGGTATGGTTTATGATCCTACCAATTAAATTAGGCCGTTAGTAGCAAGTGTGCCAAACCAATCTAAACAGTAAAAATGTCAAATTGAGAAGTTTTCCTAGCACTCAATGAACCAACATACAAGAATATTGCCTAGCGCCTGTAAACTAGACTGTACCGGGTCGAGCGCGCGTGTTCTCCTCAGTCTATCGCTCGCTCGCCCAGTCTGGCCGTCCCCTAATACTTAGCCTACTCCCTTGAATGTCTCGAGTATTTCTAGAGGTACGCCTACCACATTTTGTAAAACAATGTCGTAGATTAGTTTCTTACAATATATGGAATTATTTACACTCTATAACACATCGCTAACTCTCGTAACACGAGACAAACAAACCCGTGTATAATACTATTTTGCTTAAAGTGAAGTCAGCAACAACTTACCGCAATAATGATCTAGGTCAGGATCATAGAGCACTCAATATAAGGGCCGTATTTAAATTACGTAAAGGGCTATTTTGGGGTGAGGGGGGTTCAATAGTTTTTTACGTTTTCTTTCGAGGGGGTGTGGGGTTATAATTCATCTTACGTAAAGTATTTTTTATCAATGTTTATGGTGAGACAAAATCTATATTTTTTCAGGAAATAAATATATAAATAATTATGAAAATTTAACTTATATTTAATTTAATTATTGCCTACTGCAATTAAAGTATTCGGAAAGTTCATATCACTTGCTTTGTTGCTTTGTTGTCTAAAAATAAAACGATTAAAATAATCTAATTTAACAAATCGTAGAAAATGACGTAATATAATATTAGGATGCCTTACGTGGGGCAGGGGGATCGGGAAAAAAGCTTTATGTAATTAAGGACGGCCCCATATTGTTATGTACGCTCTGTTTCAAATGCATTTAAACTCTATAGCAGCCACGGAAGTACCTACAGCATTGATAGGTCTGGATTATACTTAGTTTGAATCTCGATAAAGAGCAGTAAGGTCATTTCCCACATTGAGATTTTCAAAGTGATTTATTATCCCCTTGCCGATATAGCCCAGTCAACCTGAGATTTGTAAAGGAAAACAAATAATATAAAGCTAATCTTTCCCCTATCAACCACCCTCATGTAGATAAGTGTTCAGCCAAAAGTCCTAACCCCTACCCCTCTTGCTTCCTCCTTCACACCCTTCCAAAATAAAAAAACGCACGGTTTTATATATATATATATATAATCACCGCGTCTTAATACCTCTCAGGTTACACGCGTATAGGTGACCTGGTGGTCTAGGGGTAAGGTGTCAGACTTCTATGCTGGCGGCCGGGGTTCAATCCTCGGTCCCGGCACAGATTTATCTGATTACCAAACCCTTCCTTCACCTCTGACAAGACATCTTGTGAATGTGGGGAATGCCAGGCCTCCACCGTGGTTCGGATTCCACGTTAAACTGTAGGTCCTTCATTTCATCTCACAATCACCCTACCATTACACATTAGCGTAAGTGCGTATAACCCGAACGGGTAGTAAGACGTGGTGCTAATAATAATAATAATACACGCGTATATGATAGTTACTCTTATTGGGTAGGAATGAGGAAGGAAGAATTTTAAAGGTAATCAACCCACATTTGCGTGTGGAAGGCGAGTGGAAAACTATTTAGGAAAAAAACCACCCCCAGTAGACCTTACCGGGATTCGAACCCCGTTTCCCCCGCCATCAGCAGGTCAGTCTAACACGAGAGTGACGCCTTAGTTAGATCATTCGGCCATTGAAACGGATGTATATCTCAGATCATTCATGTTATACTGAATGAGTGATACCTCACGTATATAAGCGTAATATACTATCGGAACAGAGTGTACTTGGTTAGTCAATATCTGCCCTTCCATGTGACTTGTAAGCAGAGCGGTCTACCACAAGTCTAACATAATATCCTGATTTGACCTCAGGTAGTAACAATTAAGATAGTTATGGTCTGTATACTGGATCTTCCTGCCATCCGATTAGTGAATTTATAAACGCCAGCCTTGTGCCTATGGGTAAACAGTCTTATTAAGGTGGGATGCGAGGGAACTCAAGTTAAGGTTGATATTTTCTTAGTTTTTATAGCCAAAATAAATTTTAAAATGTTTCGTAAATATATTATATAAAATAATTTTATACACATGATGATCTCAACAATTATTGTATATCTGATTGACTAGAACTTTTTAAATTAATATAGAAATCTTCTTATCAAATGCCACAATAGGCCTACTCATTATAAATATTCAAGAACTATGAGATTGCAATAATATGTAATATATATATTTAGCACCTCGTCTTACTACCCGTTCGGGTTATGCGCTTTTGTAATAATACGCTAATGGTTTAAGAGATTAGTAAGGCTATATTTAGAGCAAATGTACCCGCATTTGTGTAAATGGAAAGTGTAAAATCTTTTTGTAAAAAACCCCAACCTCAATCTCCTGCCCCCTCCCTCACCGTCATTGGTAGTTTTGTCTACTGCGTGTGTAACGCCTTAGCCCATGAGGCCATCGAAACTTATGTGGAATATAAAACTAAATGTTTCTACTGAAACTTTTTTTAATCTAGCCAAAACAACATAAAAAGTACGGACCTTAGCTCGAGTTATCTTACATCCCAACTTAATTTAATTGTTTAAAGTTATGTATGGTTATGATATGTTAGTTTATAGCGTGCAAGTAAATCATATAAATTTAAAAATATCTTATTCGGGATAGGTTGTTTGAAAGACTATACATCTTAAATGTATTCTATCATGCGTGTAGTAATAAATGAGCGCATTCGTTCGTTGAGATTGGGGGAGTGTGATTGCGCAACTGACTATACGGAGCTAGCCCATCCTTTTTTGGAAAAGTGAAGGACGGCGTGAAAATAATGAGGGGATGCCCTAACGCTCCAAGCGTTTTTCAGGTCGGTCGGCGTCTCTAAGGGGAAGCATATGATACCATCCGTGTGCTGGCGGATAGGATTGGATGGTTCTAGAAAAATATACTGATATTAAACCCAGGGTTGAAGAAAGAATATTTTCAGTTTACATACAGTTCATTATTCCGCTTGAAACTTAATTAAATGTTATTTAAATAAAACTATTTACAAGCCAAAATCCAAAGATTTTTTTTTGTAGCACCGCGTCTTACTACCCGTTCGGGTTATTCGCCTATGTACTAATTATTACTCTAAAGGTCAGGTATTAGGAAGGTTTTAATTTAGAAAGCGTGCACTTACATTGGCATGGAAGGAGATTGGAAAACCACCCTCAGTGCACCTAACCTTGTTCGAAACCCGATCTCCCTGTCTTAGGTAGCCTAGTATAACACGAAAGTAGTGCGTTAGACCATGCAGCCACCGAAACGGGCCAAAGAAAAATGAGTTACTATTTTTTTTAACATGTAACAAACAATTTTACTTAAGAGTTAAATCATGTTAAGGGATTGTAACACTCATTTGTAAAATTTAGGTGAAAAAATGACAACCTAAACAAGGGGAACCGAACCCCAGACCACTGGCCTATGATTTTGTAGGAACCAAGATGGCTCGATGGTAGATTTATGCTAAACGACAAAAGGTCTCGGGTTCGATTACTGTGTAAATGTTGTCATTTTTCATTTAAAATAAACTAGATTCAGTTATTGCACTGATCCATGGGACTACCATCACGTATCAGTTTGTGATACACATTAATTAAATATTAATCTGATTTGTTTCAAATTATTATACATTCTATAATTCAAGTTCCTTTTAAAATAAATTTTACGACACAATCTTACGATTTTTTTTTCATATTGTATTGTTAATGTATTAATATGAATTAGTGTAGTAGTATTAGTAGTAGTATAAAGTGAGGAAAATGTTTTTACCAGTTTTAATTAATAATTTGAAATTTAGTTTTTATTCGAAATTTTTGCTTACCCCGACCACAGTTTTCAATTTAATATATAGTATCAATTTTCACAAATATCAATTTACAGTGTAGAATCTGGAGTTTAAATGCATTGTAGATAAATTTTAAAAATATTTCTGAAGGGCACATACTCCATATTAAATGTTAATTTAAAATATACTATAAATTATTTTTGTTACTATTTGATCACTTTTTATTATTCATAATATAATTCATTACAATTTATTAAATTATAAAACTTTAATAAACACACATTTACATTTCATTTACCATGAAAGGTATCAGTCTTAAATTGACTAACTACACTATGGTCATATCTTATAGGTTACTCTATAGTTGATCAGTCAAGGTAAGATGGCTACCCTACAATGTAAATTAAGGGTACCTATAACGCTATAAATATAGAGGATATGTTTTAATATAAAGTTTGATACAAATTGGATTAAAATATGTTAGAGTTTTAATCACATTTTAAAATGTTGAGCACCGTTTTACTCGATACTATGAGGCACAATACGTTGATAAAACAAACTGTTAATAGACGGCTTTATACTAAAATCTAGGACGATTTTAATGTTATTTATAACTTGAACACAAAGCATTTCTACTTTAAAATAATTTGTTTTAGTATTGTTACAATTATTTTTTATAATTTTCATTTCAGTAGCTGATAAAAAACAAAAATTACATGAGGGCCTACCATGATATAAATAATTATATTACTAACATCCTTCTAAAGAATTTAATATCTCTACGTGAAAATTAGTTTTTTTTTAATATCTAGGTTGTATAAAAACGTTTGTGAGTAGGTTCATAAATAATTAACTATTTCAGTATAAATAATAAGGAACATTTTATTCAATAAAATTTTATTACAAAATTTAACATCCAGTCCTTTGAGATGAGAGAAGAAAACAAGTTTACATAAAATCTAAACTGAGTTTACGCGGATATTTTTTAGCAAATCTATTTAGAAGGATTATCTCAATATTTTTATTTACACCAAGAATGGCTAAACAAGAGAGTCTTTTTTGATCTGTTGTTGATCTCTAGCCGGTTTTAATTCCATTAAACTAACTAAAAGATGTTTCTGCTGCTGCTGTTGTTGTAGTAACTGGTATTACACAAAGTTTTCAATAGACACTCAATGTTTGGAGACACAGACGTGGATCTATGAGCTTACATTATCTTATCGACTTTTTAAGATTTATGTATCAAGAATTCCCTTCGTAATTTCAATTATTCTTGAAATACCTCTATAGAGGATGGAAAAAAACAGAACTTACCTGTTTTACTGCATCCAATATTTCTTCAAATGTTAACAATAAAAATTATAGCTAGAGAAAAACTAAACGATTGCTGTATATTTTCCAAAAATTGACAGGGGGAACACGTGCCCTAGTGCCACTAGCCTAAATCCGCCACTGATTTCCACTTTTGATAAGTGTAACTAAATGTTTTGTGCGAAATGTAACTTAACTGTGACACCCTTTGCTTTTAATGACTGGCCAAATAATAATGAAAAATAGACTGGAGGTTTTTCTAAGCTGGTTGGTTGTATAAGTATGTACCAAATAATGAATATTAAAATATTTTTATATAATATGGTTAATTTAAGTCTTAGACAAAATATTTATTTCCGTATATTCACAAATAATATAATACAATCTTACAATTATCTTGAAACTTCAAATAAGTTAACAAACTATTGAGGTAGAGTGTTTTTGAAGATGTATGCACAAATGTATAATGATAAACATAATATACTATAAATTACACGTGTATTGCATCTTGTAATTGTATTAGGATTACATAATATTATGATACATTTGAAAAAGACGAAACATAAAGATATGATTACAAAAAAGTTCAATCCCAATTAAATGATTTCTTTTCAAACTAATATGAAATGCAAGCACTCGTTCCCAGCTGTTGTAAAATGTATGACCAGTTAAATGTAACATGTATCAACTAATAAAGGATTAAAATATATCAAGACTTATATTAAAATTAGTAAAAACAGAACAACTTATTTTACTACAAACATTTAGTGCTCATCCAACGACACATAAAACGGGGTTGAACAATAACTATTAAGTAACAACGCTACAAATATCCTATTAGCAGCATGCCAGTTGTAAGGTACAAAGAAAAATAAACAAACTTAAAAATCGGCTAGTTTAGACATACAAGAAATTATACTACGTCCTCACCAAGTCAATCTACACGTTCCATGAACTGCATAGCGACGAAAAGCTTTGTATGAAGAGTTGACGTTCTATCAACATGATGCTAATAAAGCTGAAAATAAGAATGATTTATCCAAACTTGTAATAGCATAGTAAATTTCTACTACATGAATTCAACAAAATATTTAGTTGCGTATACTATTCGTATTTTACAAATTATATCTCGGTCAGTAATGCATCTGCCTGTACGAGGTTTGATTCCTGACTTATCTGAAACAATATAATTGGTGAGATTTGTACTTCCCCTTTCACAGTGGTGTATTGACGGGTGGTGGGGATGGATATTACGCCTGATCTAGAAATAAGCTAAGAGTGGGCTAATATAAGCAGGCGGTTCAAAAAGTGCATGTTAAATACCTTAAGATATTTTATTTTTAACGATTTAAATTTAGGATAATCGTAAATATGACATGTTCGATTAATCGATTTGGTGTCTCATTTCATGCCTAGTCATAATCGTGTTATATGTCTTTTGTTTTCCAAGTATTTCTCTCCTCAGCACAACGTTCAACCCAAAAGTCCCGAGAGAAAGAGCATATTCGTGGAAACCGTTCACAATCTAGACTCTAGAGGATATGTTTTAAAAACTTATTCTACAGAGTTTGATTTTAGTAGTGGTGCCCAGAGAGCACAGTAAGAAGCAACATAAGTTTGCACCAGTAAACCCATACGTTGTTGTTAAAGAAAATAAACAAACAACTTTTCTACAGTATATTTGTGTTACTAGTTCAGTATTCCGCTGTGCGAAAAACATACACCATTTAAAACTGGCCGTTCGAACCGGCTCCCGACGCGCTGGATAACCGATTATATAGAAAAACATGCCAAATTCACGCTATGAAACACACTATCTTTAAGAACTATCTGAGGTTGAAAACTTTGTAACATTTAAACTTCGGAACAGAACCCACCCAGGCAATGCGCAGTTTCAAACTTGAAGTTTCTCCATACTACAACTTGCTATATAAAAACACTAGATAGCTGTTGCCCGCGGCTTTGCTCACGTGGAAGTTGATTATATACAAATACGAAAATATACATATGTATTTACAGATTAATTTAAAATATTACGTTACGTTGATGACCATAACTTGACCTCAGATCAAAAATAATGCAAGTCCGATACAAACTTTCACCCCCTTTTTCATCCCTTATTAAATAAAATTTCCAAAATTCCTGAAACACGTATTTATTTGTTTTACGTCAATAACCGAAATACAAAATTTTGTTTATGTAACTTTCAAAATGACGGACTTTCATACATATTATCATACATATTATCATCCCCTATTTTGACCCCTTTGGGGTGGAATTTTCTAAAATCCTTTCTTAGTGGGTGCCTACATAACAAAATGAATATACAGTCCGAATTTCATGCTTGTAGCCTTGATAGTTTGCGCTCGGCGATGATGAATCAGTCAGTCAGTCAGTCAGTCAATCAATCAGGACATGTTATTTTATAAGTATAGATATTGGTAGACATATGGAATGAACAGATAAACATGGAGCTTTGTATAAATAAAATTATTAAGACGTACTTTTGTATCTGAATTATTAAATTAACACTTAACAAACACTCGCTAAAAAACACACATTATTTGTGAACTTAAATTATTGCTTCAAAATTATTTTAAGGCTAAGCCGAACATAAAATTATTCTTTACTTCGAGCAAACGATAACTTGTTAATATATGCGACTTGACGACTAAAATCTAATGCCAAAGGAAGCAACCAAATGGAGATAAGATTACGATAGCCTTTTATATACCCTGAATTACTTTGTTTGATCCAAGGAAAGTTTCCAGCTGAATTAGAGATTGCATCCGTTGTTTGAGATAAAGTCACCCATGAAGTACAGAACCTAATGATCTTTTAGTTAGTTTTTTTTAAAGCAAACAACAAATTATTACCCGCCTCTGTGGCGTAGTTGGCTAACGCGCTAGACGTGTTGAGATCGACTGCTGAGGACGGGGAGATCGAGGCTCGAATCTCGGTCGGGTGAACTGGGGGTGGTTTTTCCTAAATGATTTTCCACTTTCCCTCCACGCAAATACGGGTTCACTTGATCTAATTCATACCTTCCCAATTCCTAATCCATTAGCGTAATTAGTACTTAAAGCGTATAACCCGAAAGGGTAGTAAGACGCGGTGCTAATATTATTATATAACAAACTAATTACCTAAATATGTGTTATATTCTAGATCGCTAACAATCGTACTTCTGTTCTATTAAGTTTTACTTCTCGTCCCTGTTATACGCATTTAATTACGCTAATGAACTAGAGACGAGTCCTTCTTCTCGACATGGTTATAATAACACTACATTATCCCCTGCTTGTCACTAGAGGTGACTAAAAGAGGAACCCCAAGTTATATCGAACGTTTTGAGGTGCTGACTGCCAAAGGGGTAGTGTGTCACTAGCGTGGCTGTTTAAAAGCCTGGCAGAACTCAAGCACGTTTCATTCGAGTACCAGGTTCTACTGGTGGTGAGTGATTAGACCTGTGTTTCTCGTGGTAGCTGAGTGTTAAACCCCCACTAAAGTATTGACATCTTATTGCCAAACCCTTCTGGCCAGCCTCTCACAAGACCGTAATTCTGATCAAGAAGCCGAAACGGGTCAGGCCCAAAATTGAAGGAGGCCCAAGAAGTGATTAGTTCTTAACTCAACTTATTTGCTATGTATCGTGTGGAAGAAGGTTAAAAATTAAGTTCGTTAGTCACCAGGGTGATAAATAGGACCACCGAAGCTAATACTACGTGGTAGCAACCTTATGATTCGAACAAACTATTGACACGCAGCAGAATACAATCCTGGTAGTAACTGATACTTGAATAAAAACACTAAGATCAAGGTGAAAGTGTTATTTTACAGGTTCTTCGATGTTCTCAAGGGAGTGGTCATATGTACTTACCTCCACTGCGTGTACCGTGAGAAGATTTGTGAGGGACTATCACCTCAACACGTCACCGGAGTGTACAAGATCATATCTAAATGGAATAGCAAGGGCAAACAAATGTATACTTATAAATTAACATTGGCAACACCTTCTCTTCTAAAGACAGGCCGAGCATATTTCCACGTGCCCCTGGTACAGCCGCAGGAACACTCCGCTTTACTCTGAAAGGTGGCAAGCAGTCTTACGGAACCTAACCCTCGGCGCTACTTTCAATGCCAGGACTACGATTGATTGAAGGCTCACGGCAGTCCGTGCGACTCTCCAAAGATGTGCGTTAACTGCAGCCTGCTGGGGTTCCCATTCAGCCTGGTCTGGGTACTCTCTGAAATGGAAGTAGGAGAAAAAAGATTCCGTAAATGATATCTGAACGTAAGTTAGCTAATCCCCAGGCTCTCAATCTTAAGGTCAAATATTAAAGATCAAATAGCCGGAGCTATTATCTATGCTTTTTATTGAGAAATTCTCCATCAAGATATATTCTGAAAATTGAAAAATGACACCTGGACACGGGAATAGAACCCGGGACCTTTGTATCTTTAGTACGCCAATGCTCTAACCACTGAGCTATCCAGGAATCGTCCCGTGCCTTGGGCCATGGGACGATTCCTGGATAGCTCAGTGGTTAGAGCATTTGCGTACTATACCAAAGGTTCCGGGTTCGATTCCCGTGTCCAGGTGTCATTTTTCAATTTTCAGAAACCAAATAGTAAGCAAAAATAGATTATTCTAGTTATCAGTGGGCATCATATGTATCAATGACTTCTAATTGGCCGACACCTAATTTACTCATCTGAGACGGGCATTATAAACCTATGAATTTTAGATAGGTGATTCCGCTGGTCCAGGTAGATATTATATTAGGCTAACACCACCTAGTTCATCTCGATGAACCCTCCCGATTGATAAAACGGAGCTTCTAAATATAAAACAAACTTGGATACTAATATCCAACTGGTCACTGTTCGTGTGTCCGCTGAGGGTCTCCAATGGATGGATTTCTGTTGTGGGAAGGTCTAAATTTTAAGTTTGGTTTATCTAACGAACACAGTGTTTTTACGATTAAAACCATAAGCCATTTTTAAATATATTATCTGTCGTCATGTTCACCGTTCTATTCTCATATTCTCAAATTTCTTGGCAGCTTTAATTGCTTTATTCGCCTTGTAATTGTGGAATCTCCTTGTGAAAATAAGTCATTAAAAAAAATTAATCATTTAAACCAGTGATTCTTAACGTGGGGCGCACACCCCACAGGGGGTCATTTTGAAAATAGTACAATAAGAAAATCTTTTTCATTTAGTTGCGAATAGATGAAAAGTTACATAACTCAAAATTGACAAACAAATGTTATAACTTTGAGGATTGTTTGTAGTTATTTCAAAGTAGTTTTCAATTGCCATAACACATGGTGTATTTTATTGCTTGACAGTTGATATAAAAGAAAGGTTATTTAAAAATTGATAGACATTGACACTCTAGAAATAAAAATATAACCTCGAGTCAAAATGGCTGACATGATCAAAGGACCAAAACTTATATCTATAATTAATAGATTTCATTCATGAACTTATTTAAGAAACCGCATGGATATCACAAAATGAAGCTAACTAATTTGGTGCCTGCGATTAACACCATTTGTAGTAAATACCAAGCTCAAAGATCTCGGTAACTTATAATCAAACTTAATGGATTTTTTCTTGAGCCTAATGTGTTAGGGCTATTAGACTTACAAAGTATAATTTAAATTTACCGTGTTTGTACCTAATATTGTAAATTTAAAGTGTTATTATTAATTGAATAATTGTTAATTGAATTTTAAATTTTACTATAACCTTGCAACATTGTATTTGTTTTTATATTAATGGGGGGAAGTGGGGTAATCAAATATTTTGAAGTATTGAGGTGGGGAATGGCACAAAATAAAAGTTAGGAACCACTGGTTTAAACACTTAGCTCACCTTCTTCTAGATTTGAAGTCACGACAGTCTCTCAAATACTTGGAGGGCCAGCAGCCAAGAATGCAGTTCATCTACCTACCGAGGCGGTTCTAGGTTTATCAGTGTTGGAACTGAAAGACTAAAGATTTATTTAGAATATTTGGCATTGGGTCCTTCACACCGGGCACTAACAGTGGGTTTTGATCACTGTTCATAACAAACTGCTTTCCGTAAGGTATGCTGCGATTCTCCTCTTCTACACGGAGGACCTAAACTTAGTTTACCCTGAAAGGTAGAAAACTTACTTTACATGTTTACCCTATGGCATAGCTTATAAGATAGGGTCAGAGTACACTCCGTCAAGGAATACGAGTAATTGCTATTTTTCATGATAAACGGAGTGTACTTTTAGAATACAGGAGGTCATAGAAATACGTTAAGAGAACCATGTTGTTTTAATTAGGAGAGAAACCACCTCCAGTATGTGAGCTTTGAGAAACTCCCCTTTGTGTATCACATTCTGGTGGAATGTCGCAGGCCATTCCTCTGTTCACCTGGCTCTTTATTTAATTGGTGACCGTTATTTGTTGCGCGCTATTGCGAAAGAATTTATTTGTTTACTCCGTTTTATATTTCAGGCGAATATTTTTAATTAGATTTTTAGTCTTCTCTTATAGAGTGGCTCATTTGATTACTGTCATATGTTGAGATTTATTTTTATATTTTAAATCCTTTTTTATGATTTTTCTATTTTTATTTGTGTATTCATCTGCTTTGCTCATAAGTTCGGCAGTTAATTTTTCGGATCAATTCAATTCTACAGGGATTGTATTATGTTTTTAATTTAAAATATTTTAAGCTTCTAATGACCAGGTTGTGTCAACTCAATTCAAAGCTTCAATAACAAAAGCTAAGAAACGCCTCCAGTACATTTTGCCAATATTAAAAGTACAACCTTCCCGTGACTAACAATCAAGACTTTTTTTTTTTTTTACCAATCTAATTCAGCCTGGCATCTTACAATTTTAATCCAGGCCTTATTACACATTATAACAGAAATTTCCTACTATTACACATCTAATTTATTTTATTTTTAAACAGGTTTTGGCTCCTATACTATAGCCCCTACCCCTTCCTATTACCCTCCCATCCCTACCCTATCCTATTCTAATCTTATCCTAATATTACCACTAGCTAACCTATATAACTGTAATCGTCCGGGGATATCCGTTGCTCCGATGGTACCAGGGGGCTGAAGAGCAGCCGCCTATCTCCATCTTGACGCTTAGGGCCCTCACAAGACCTAATCCTACTCTTCTTGTTGACAATCAAGACTAGACAAGTCTGACGTTTAGTCCGCCTGCCCACTGGTACGAGTCAGTGCTGTTGCACACGTACCGATAATATCGGTGTCGGTGCCGGCGCCGATATTATCGGTGGTAGTGAGATTCCATGTAATCTTATGGCCTTGTTGCCCACGATGCAGACACGACAGCATTATCGTGACGACTACCGACTTGTCGGAGCAATGTCGGAGGCCCCCTCGATAAATACACCGATATCATTGCGCAGAGCAGGGAGCCATGTTGTTTGCTCGCCACCATCAACAAAACTGTCTATGCCTCTCAAGCACCGGTAGCGATATTGTCGGTGTGTGTGCAACAAACAACAACGATATCGACGCCGGTGCCGACACCGATAATATCGGTACGTGTGCAACAGCACTCACTGATCTAATCAATATTACTGATACATACATCGTTATCGCATAATATAGATCATTACTCTCTTAATATATTAGATTTATGGTAGCCAGGGGATTGAGGATCGAATCATAGTCTGGTTTATATTTGAGGTTATTTTTACTAAATTATTTTTCAAGAAAATGCGGGTACATTTACCTATATATTATACTTTGTTCAGCCCTTCCGTATTAGCATAAATATATGGATGTTCCGAATGGGAAGTAAGACATGGTGCACACAAAAATTGTTTATATTAAAAATGTTATAAATAAATGAGTGTACTCACAATTTTATAATTTATTCAGGGCCTTGGCAGTGAGTAATTTTGACATTTTATGTTTCTAATTATTATATTTAATATCTGCGACACTTACTTACTTTGGTTTAATTTTACCTCAGAGTTTGACAACAGTATGTCACTGGTAATACGGATACAAATCTGACAATCGCTCATTAAGAGCAGGTGTTCAACGAGGTTCCGGTTTATGTACAACGATTTTACTCACTTTATATTAATGATATTTCATCTTTCTTTGCTTTTGAAAAGTAAATACTCTATGTGGGCGAATAATTACTCACTCTCAAGTGATCTCCTCTTAAAAGTAGGAAAACTTGAAGAAGACTTACTTAAAATGAATCTCATAGAATGACAAGTAAGTCCCACTCCTTATAAGTCATTCAAAACTTATCTTCCAAATTTATGAGTATAAGACCCCTTTAACTAAAATTGAAATTTGTTGCCTGAATGTTTCATAAGTGGATGTAATTTTTGATGAACAGTTATCCTGAACACCTTATTCACGTATAAAAATATGTGTTAACTTAGCTTCTTGCAGTTAAAAGATTATTAATTGACTAAAAATTAAAATAAAGACACAATCAATAACAGCCCTAAACCACCCATATTCAACTGCTGTAATGAATCACCCTATGAACATTTTAATACATATTTTCGTAGGTTTTATTTCAATATATATTGCTACACGCGTTTTTATTGTTTACTGATTAATACCATATATCTGTGTATTGTGCATTTATACAGGTTGTTTGGAAACCCATAGCTCAAATTGCACATATAGCTTGTTTGAAGCATAAGTAACACAAAATCCTTATACAATTACATCCGGAAAATTATGATGATACCATTAAATTGTGTTCAAAGTTTCGGAGTACAGCACCGGGAGAGCAAAGCTGTTCAAGCATGCGTGTACAAGAAGTTGCGTAGGAGTTAGGCACGCAGCACTGCACACCTAGACATCTTCGAGCACGGCAGCAGAACATACCACATTAATAGTAAAAAACACACCAGGTCATCTAAAAATGGAAATACGTTCTGAGAGTCATCATTAACGATCCTACATCAAATAAAGGGCTTGTAGCTAAAGAATTACACAAGGTATGACTAAGAACGATAAGACACTCTTAAGTGGCCACATGGTCTAAGGCGTCACTACCTCAATAGAATATACTTCCGATGATGAGGATATCCTTGTTCGATCCCAGTAGGGTGTAATGAGGGTTTTTCTTAATGTTTCCTACCCTCTTTCCACGCAAATACGGGTACACTTCCTCTAAATTAAAACTTACTCATCCCTCACTTATTAGCATAATTATATATGGGAGTTTAGTCTGAATGGGTAATAAGACGTTGTGTTGAAAAAAAAAATTGAACTAAATTTTGAACCAGTCACAATAAACTGACACCGGAGTGCCAACAAAGCCCAATAAAATTGAACCGGGGTGACATGAAATTGAAATAGAGTGCCCCTCTCGGCCCAGTTCAACCCCTTTTATAACCACGTCTGGACTGTCTCTCAACTAGTCCAGTCTTCCTGCCAATCGTAAAAAAAAAAAAAAGTTTTAGTTCGAACCAATGAGGGACTGGTATTTTTCAAATTTGAAAGAAAATTCTACATCTCTCCCATTAATTGTAATTTTGTCGACCAAGGCTCATGATCCTGGTGACCACCCACAGGGTACAGAACAATATTAACTGAACAAAAATGTTCCTCTAAGCGTTTATATGAATATATTACAATGAATATATCGTCGCGTCTCACTCCTTGTTCAGGTTATATGCATACATAATAGTAACTCTAAATGAACCGGCTTTGTTGGCCACGTGGTCTAACGCGCTACTTTCGCAGTAGATTTGACTTTCGATGACAGGGGGATAGATGTTCGAATCTCAGTACGGAGGTTTTTCCCAAATTGTTTTCTATTCTCCTCCCGACGCAAATGTGGGTACATTTCCTTTTCCTAAACCCTAAAACTATTAACGTAATTAGTACTTAAACGTATAACCCTAACGGGTGGTTGAACGCAGTACTTTAATACTCAAGTGGGTTAAGGATGAGGAATGAAGCCATTTAGAGGTAAATTAACCCTCATTTACGTGAAAGGAAATTGGAAAACCATTTAGGAAAAACCAGTCTCAGTAGACCTGGCAGGGATTCGAACCCTGATCTCTTCATCATCAGTAGTCCATTCTAGCACGAGAGTGTCGCCTTAGACTATTCAGCCACTGAAACGGTTATAAACAATACTAAATGACATCCCGGTAAATTGAATGTGTGTTGAGTAGTGGGGGAAAAGGGTGGTTCATATGGGAAAAACCCACCTTTTTACAAATAAAATATTCTTCATTCAAAACTGTCCAACCCTCTTGACCCCTTTGTCCTCTCTGATTGGCCTCTCATCATAATGGTAACAATCTTAGGCACCCCTAGTTGATTATTTAGGGGAGTGGGTGATAGGGACAGAACTAATATATTTCACCTTTAGTCTTTAAATTGTAAAATAAAAACTGTTTCGTACCAAATTAATAATAAAAATAATACAACACCAACCAAAATAATTCTATAAGTTATATTAAAAATATTTATCTCCCAATTCGGTGGTCACATGGTCCAACGCACTTTTTTCGAAGTAGATTAGCCACTAGACTGCCGATGACAAGGAGATCGAGGTTCGAATCTCGGTCGTGTGTACCGAGGGGAGTTTTTCCAAAATGGGATTTCACTTTCCCTAACGCAAATGCAAGTAGGCTACACTTCCTCTAAATATAGCCAACCCCTAAAGCCATTAGCGTAATTAATATATATACGAACGGGTAGTAAAAAGCAGCGCTAAAAAAAAAGTAACCCTAAATATTTATGCATTGCTCAAATGTGGTTTATAATTTTTTTTAATAAAACAAATTCACTGTTTATTTCACGGTTGCTAAACCTTTATCTCACTTCTGACAAGATGTGTATTAATCACAACTTGTGAATGTGGGGAATGCCAGGCCTCCACCGTGGTTCGGATCCCACGTCAAACTGTAGGTCCTCCATTCCATCTCACAATCACCCTACCATTACACATTAGCGTAAGTGTGTATAACCCGAACTGGTAGTAAGATGCGGTGCTAATAATAATAATAATAATAATAATAATAATAATAATAATAATAATACTAATAATAATAATAATAATAATAATATTTCACGGTATTAAGATTGTCCCATTTGAGCAGATTATTGAAAGGTTTGTATTCTTCTTATTCTTCTTCTTCAGTATTACCTGCCTCACTTCAATATTTTCCATTATTCGGCAGTAAGCTACAACTCACTCAAATTCATTTACCATGGGTAGAGCTTCAGTAGGGGCCGATTTTTCAACGATATTTTAAAAAAAAATCATATTTAAAACATCGAATTCAGGAGTTCACACTTTTTTGTTTTGTTTTAGGGCGTATTGTAAAACTAAACATAGTTGGCGGGCTACACAGACACATTTTAGGTCAATGTAAATATTTCTTATTTTTATTTATAAAATAACATATCCTAAAATCTTAAAGTTGTAGACATTATTTTACAATATATCTTTATATAATAATTACTAAATATTAATTATGAAACATTTCAATTCACCATTTATCGATTTACAGTTAGCAAACTACAAATAAACAAAACTGAAATATAAAAAGTATCGTAATCCCAACGTGCTTTAGGAACCATTGAGCTATTATATTCAGCAAAATAGCATCCATTCATTAATATTAAATTACATTTAATATAAAACTGTTTTTTATTATTGACTATTAATCGTTCATAATTTCAATTTTCTCTACCTATTTCGTAACTTGTTTTACACTATACTTACTTACTTCCTTAGAAGCATTATAACATCGAAAGATCATTGCCGCACTTATAAAAGTAGGCCACATATCCCTATCTTGAGTTAATTCTATCCAGTCCACCTCATTACACCCTAGCCCTCCCTTGAAATAGTTCTATCAAGTCCCCTCATCACACCCTATCCCTATCTTGAGCTAGTTCAATCCAGTCCACCTCATTACACCCTATCCATATCCTGAGCTAGTTCTATCCAGTCCATCTCAATACACTATATCTATATCTTGAGCTAGTTTTATCCAGTCCACCTAATTACAACCTATCCCTATCTTGAGTTAATTCTATCCAGTCCAACTCATTACACCCTATCCCTCCCTTGAAATAGTTCTATCAAGTCCCCTCATCACACCCTATCCCTATCTTGAGCTAGTTATGTCCAGTCCACCTCATTACACTCTGTCTCTTTCAGGTCCATTCTAATCTACTCCCATCTGCCTCTAGGTCTTTCTTCCCCGTGGTGGTAAGAAGTAAAGGTGAAACCGTGCGCATGTTCTCCCACCCTTCCTTCTTGTCGTGACGTCAGCTTCGGGGGAGTTGGGTAGCTGTAGAAGGGACAACTTGAGGGAAACCAGACACATATACCACCTAGTTGATGTGTTTAAAATATTTAATATCCCTGCCAAACTTGGTATGATTCCTAATTCTTAAAACATTTAGTTTTCCGAAGGATGAACTTAATAAAATAAAGTGGATAGTAGCATGTAAGAGGGAGCATAAATTTAGTCTGATAACTTGTAAGTAATTTTCTCTGACTATATTAACAAATATAATATTGCAACGTTTGATGATTTATAGATAAATTGTACAAACATTCATTAAAATATTATGTATAATTTAATAGTAATAATAAGCTTCACTACGGGGTCTTCAAGACTTATAATCGCCGTCAGTTAAAATCCAAATCCAAAATCATGTAGAAGCTATTTTTAAATAAATATATTTTTGTCACCATGCGATTTTACCCTTTTTAGTTCTACGCATCTTTAACCACGAAAATATGCTAAGGATGAAGATGGTTGAATTTAGAGGAAGTGTACCTTTATTTGCGTGAATGGAGAGTGGAAAACCATTTAGTACAGGGCACCAATTATACTTCAAGGATTTGACAACTGAAGCTGGTATTAAATATTGATTATTTTGTTGGTATTTTTGCATAAAGTCTCACTATTTTATTAGCATTAGTAGACCTGTATTTATAAAAATAATATGAGCCTCGTCTTATTACCTGTTATGGAAGTCTGAATATTTATACTAATAAGGTAGGAACTGACTTGGAAGGAAGCTGGATAACTATTTAAGAACAACGTAAGTAAACCCTGTTGGTATTTGAACCCCTATCTCCCCGTCACCGACAAACCAAACTAGATAAGAAAGAATGTCGACGCTGTAAACTACACGTTCCCGACGATGAGGATGGATAGATATATTTTTTTTAAATTATTTTTATAAAAGTAGACAAAAAGATCAGCTTAAACTGAAAATCTATTATTAAAGTTTAGCAATATTGAAGCTTGTATTTTATTAATAGGAATTTTCTCTACTTTGTCATTTTAATTCGAGTTTATTAACTTTTCGTTGTCTTTTGCCATTGGTACAATCTGTATTTTTTAGTTTTCAGTATTTCCAACAATGCTATATATATAAAAAGACTTATATATAAAGACTTTTACAATATTATTACGCTTATAATGAGCAAACTTCACATGGTTTTCCTTCATAATATTTCAAAAATATTAAATTATTGCTCTAGATCAGGAATTCCCAACTGGTGGCCTACAAATTTTCTTGCAAAAGTAATCTACTGTAGTAAAATTTGGTACTTTTATCTGAGAAATGAAAAGTTTTGACTAATGGGGAAGTATATCCATAAAAGCTCCAAATAATTTATTCCTTACATTTGCTGTATTATATTTATATTGACTTATCAAAGATTATATTTTCTTTCGGAAAATTAGTTTAATATGTAATTAAACATGTTTAAGTTATCACTTATTACTTCATTCACAATTAAATACCTTTTCTCATTTTTGCGTAGCTGATACGTTGCGATCCACCACTAAAGTCGGGGATTCAACTGTGGGTGATTGTGACCTGGCATGTTTAAGTTGGAAATTCCTGGCAAGTGATTTAATTGTTTAGTTCGACAAGCATAGGTGATCACGTGGACTTAGTCTAAGCATCGATTCTCAACTGATTGTGATAAAGGTGGCTTTTCATAAATGGTTTCTTCCTCCCTTCATATTAAAATGAGGGTATATTTCTTCTAAATTTTACATTTCTCATATCCATATTATTTTTTTGTAAATAAATGCGTATAGCCCAGATGGACGTGAAGCAAAGATAAGAATGTAATATTTCTAAATTGGTATTTTATATTATTTTTAAGAGTATTTGAAATAATTTAATATCTTTTCCTTCATTCAATCTATTTTTATTTTTATATTTACAAAATCATTTCTTCATTAAATTAGACTATTTCTTCTAAGATAATTATAACATTTCCATCCAGCCACAATATGTTATGATCATTTTGCTAAAGAAAATTTCTTTGCAATGTCAGATTTTACTATATTCTCCACAAAAATGCAGAAATACAAAAACATCTGGAAGAAATGCCCATAAATGAATTTTTACCCTAAAAAAAAGTACACAGTGTATATTGTCAGGTAAACACTCCTTAAATATCCATTCTAAACAAAATCGTTAAGGTGACGTGTAAAAAAATTGAATTTAAACAAATCAATTTTCAGAAAATTACTCTTAATTTAAGAGCTAGCGTCTGGATAAAAATACTGAAGTATAACCATATTAAATATCAATTTAAAATTGTAATAAAATTCATTAAATATTTTAGGGTAAAGACCCAGGGACATACGTAATTGTAAGCTACACTTTTTTGGGGAGGTTTGGGGCATATGAAACGCAAAGATTCATCAAAATTTCAAGGTTGAAAATTTTCACGATTGGAAATTACTGTTTTTACTTTCTCATGTAAATATACAACTATGCAATCACATTTAAAATAACTAAAATAGATAATAGATATGGCCTTAATATTGCGGTTATAAAATATGTGTTTATAATGTTAAATGAATATCTGTTTACATAACAATGGTTTAAAATATTTAAATGCATTTTGCTTTTCTTGGTTACATATTATCTTTTGTGTTTTTTCTGTTGTAAGTAACAGTAGTTTTTATAGTGATTTATTTGTTCAAGTCAAGGATTTTGTTTGAAACTCATAATTTAATTTAATATTGATGGAGTTTTTGAAACAAATATTCCTTAACGTTTGCATCATAATATCTTGAGTAGTAAAATATTAATCTATTGTTTTTATTTTCCTTGTTTGATGAATTTAACAGGTTCCTTCACTTTGCACAATAATATCAAAATATATGTAATTTCATTATTTCACACCGATATTATTCTTGCTATATAGTTTTTAAAAGATCTCTACATACTTCTACATTATTATGTAGTGATGTCTATAAGGCATTGTTGAAACCTAAGGTTTACTCTAAAACATGCCACAAAGCCCGCCAATGCTCTTAGTAAAGCGAGTCCCCATAAGCTGACGTCATGCGCAGAAACGGACGAGTTTTAGGGGTCGGACAGTTTCACCTTACTTCCTCCCACAGCGGGTCTTCCCAATGGTCTCTTCCCATTGGGTTTGTCACTCATTACCTTGGACAAAGATCAAAATTCTTCCACTCACACTACATATCCTGACCACCGCACTCTGCAAGATATTATTACTCTAACAATGTCTTGTGATTATTACAGGGTATGTAAAGAGTATTATGTAACCTCCTCCATTCTCCAGTATATTCATTCATTTTTTGCCAAATAGCTTCCTAAGCACCTTGTTTTGCTTAGTTAGATTGAATAGCAGCCCTCTTTATATGAGTATTAGTAAGCAAGAGTGGGCGTAATGTCCAAAATGATGACTGTCATAATACGCAAATTACCCGCCTCTGTGGCGTAGTTGGCTAACGCACTTGTCGTGTTGAGCTCGACTGCTGAGGACGGGGAGATCGAGGTTCGAATCTCGGTCGGGTGAACTGGGGGTGGTTTTTCCTAAATGATTTTCCACTCCCCCTCTACGCAAATGCGGGTTCACTTCCTCTAATTGAACCTTCCCAATTCCTAATCCATTAGTGTAAATAGTACTTAAAGCGTGTAACACGAACGGGTAGTAAGACCCGGTGCTAAATAATAATAATAAAAATACCCAAATTATTCTATATGTATTATTATATATGCATTAAATTCACCTAATTCACTAAATAATAACATAAATTATATAATGATTTGCTTGACTAAACATATTTTAAATGATGGCCTACTTCATCAGTAAAATTTTGAAACGGTTCCCACACATTACATAATTCATAGAATACTACATTATTAAATTATTTTCTCATGAAATGTGACTTCTGTTTTTGTTAGCTAAAGTAGAGACTAAAGGGTAATGCTAATTTCTGATTATTTTATCGGAAGGTTTGTGCAACCTTTCTCTCTGTGGGAGGTTGAGTTGTCAGTTGTTACAACTTACTCCTCCCTCTTAGTCTTTTAGGGAAAAGGACGCTGGCCAGCTTATTAAATTGAAGAGAATACTGCTAGAGTTCAGTAGTATGTTTTCTTATTGTAATTTGGTATATGTAACCACTGCAGCAGGGAAGATAGTCATATTATTTTATATCTTTAAAAATATACAATTATTTTATATTAATCATTTTATGTCTTTTAAAATTGATATATTCAATATTTTATTTGTCAATGCCAACAATTTCCAAATAAAGCGTGTGTCCATTTGGCGTTTATTTTATATTTATAAATGATTTTATTTTATAAAAAATAAAATATATTTAGTTTATGTTGATAAATCTAGTTAATCTGATATACTATGCCATGTAATTTCTGGTGAGTTTAGGAGGTGACATTGTACTCGTATAGACCTAGCAGGAAGTCTCGAATGTTCCTGATTTCTGGTGAGTTTAGGAGGTGACACTGTACTCGTATAGACCTAGCAGGAAGTCTCGAATGTTCCTGATTTCTGGTGAGTTTAGGAGGTAACACTGTACTCATATAGACCTAGCAGAAAGTCTCGAATGTTCCTGATTTCTGGTGAGTTTAGGAAGTGACACTGTACTCGTATAGACCTAGCAGGAGGTCTCGAATGTTCCTGATTTATGGCGAGTTTAGGAGGAAACACTGTACTCGTATATACCTAGCAGAAAGTCTCGAATGTTCCTGATTTCTGGTGAGTTTAGGAGGAGACACTGCATTCATATAGACCTAGCAGGAAGTCTCGAATGTTCCTGATTTCTGGTGAGTTTAGGAGGAGAAACTGTACTCCTATAGACCTAGCAGGAAGTCTCGAATGCTCCTGATTTATGGTGAGTTAAGGAGGTGACACTGTACTCCTATATACCTAGCAGGAAGTCTCGAATGCTACTGATTTCTGGTGAGTTTAGGAGGTGACACTGTACTCGTCTAGACCTAGCAGGAAGTCTTGAATGTTCCTGATTTATGGTGAGTTTAGGAGGAAACACTGTACTCGTATAGACCTAGCAGGAAGTCTCGAATTTTCCTGATTTATGGTGAGTTTAGGTGACACTGTACTCGTATATACCTAGCAGAAAGTCTCGAATGTTCTTGATTTATGATGAGTTTAGGAGGAAACACTGTACTCCTATAGACCTAGCAGAAAGTCTCGAATGTTCTTGATTTATGATGAGTTTAGGAGGTGACACTGTACTCGTATGGACCTAGCAGGAAGTCTCGAATGTTCCTGATTTCTGTCTAAATTAGATGGAGACGCTGCACTTATCTAGCCCAAACAAGAAACCTTTATCATTCTTGAATGTTCTTTATTTCTGACGAGTTAAGGTGGTGACACTACACTCGTCAAGCACTAGCAGCAGGTGCTTGACGCTTCTCGAATGTTCCTCCATGTTCTGCGTAAAAGGAGCATAGTAAAAATCGAGTCACTACATTCTTCTAATATCTCGATGAATAAAAACTGTAAGGACATACAGCTACTAGGTAATGAAGATCCGACCATTGGGCATTTCAAAACGCCCAGCAATAAAGTCACAAAATAATATTAGTCAACCCCAATAGATCTGAATGCAAAATATTGTAGAATAATCTATGTTGTAAAGTAATTTAATTGCAAGTTTCCAAATCTCATTAACTCTGTGTTTTGATTGGAGGAAAAAAATTAACCCTATTTATAATATATTATTATATAATCAATTGGCATTTAATGGTAGATTCATGCCATAACACTAATATAAATCTCGCAAATTAAGTGTTTAAAATTTAATTTAAATTTGCATTATTTTAAAACAGGAAGTAGATAATTTGGTCAAAGTGGACACTTCCATTCATCAATATAAATACAAAACTAATGGGTTGATTTAGTCGTTTTTTAACCCGGTAATTTTATACTAAAATAAAAGTATTAATGGGTTTATTTCTGTATTTTACGATGGAGCTTACTTTGCTGATAAACTCTAAATCCAAACCTATTATAACAGTAATTTAATTTCAATGTGAAAAAAATAATTTGCGAACTAAATTTCAGAGTTAGCAAAATATTTTATTTATGATTTTTGTTAGTAACGACTAAAAGTGCAAAATGTACGAGTATATTTCTACAACACATATATAATAATTAGGTTCCAATATACCTTACGTTATTTAGAATATTTTAAAACATTATTTGAACGTATTATATTTGATATTTTTGTCGGATATATTTTTACTATTCTATAAGTGAATATATCTAGTGTAGGCCTATTGGTGGGCACGCAGGCTAAGACATCTACCTCATCTGGTCTGGTTTGCCGATGATGGGATGTATTTCGAATCTCAGCCAGGTGTACTAAGGGTAGATTTACATAAATTGTTTTAATATTCTCTTCCACGCATATGCGGGTATATTTCCTCTAAATTATATATTCTCAATACCTATAGTATAAGTGTTGAAATGTAGAAGGCCTTGGAGGATAGTAAGTCGTGCTGAAAAAAGAAAACAAGAATTTTAACCTTTTCATATAGAGAAAGTAATGTAATTGTGAAAGTCGGTATTAAAGTAATTTCATCTTTCCCCATATATCTTAGTCTTTTCCCCGGCACAAATAAACCTGTCTGTGCTCTATAGAGTTACAGCCGAAACGGTTAAATAGATTTTGTTCAAGAGTTATATTTAGATTCTAGCCCTCAAATAAATGACTACTTTATGAAAATATTAAATTTTTCAATGTTAAAAGTTTATAGCTAAAGTGTGATGAAAAAAAAAGTTTTATTAGTAAAACTTAATTGAACTCTAATCAAATTTATGAGAATTATTATTATTATTATTATTATTATCACCGCGTCTTACTATCCATTCGGGTTATACGCACTTACGCTAATGTGTAATGGTAGGGTGATTGTGAGATGAAATGGAGGACCTACAGTTTAACGTGGAATCCGAACCATGGTGGAGGCCTGGCATTCCCCACATTCACAAGATGTCTTGTCAGAGGTGAAGGAAGGGTTTGGTGATCAGAAAATCTGTGCCGGGACCGAGGATTGAAGCCCGGACCCCAGCACAGAAGTCCGACACCTTACCCCTAGACCGCCAGGTCACCTACAAATTTATGAGAAAGTGTGAATAGTAATTGTACTGTATCATTTATTCCCCGTTGTATTTTTATCTTAGCCGCAGTACCATCATGTTTGTATATTTATTTTAATAACTTGTAATATAAATTGTCTGTATGAATTCAAAACAGCAGCCAGCAATATGGAGTTTGTGATCACTGCTGACACCTTCCAAAGCGCACAACATTGCGAATGATTCGTTTAATCCCCCGAAGAGCTTTATACAGTTGAACAACACTCGGTTCATCCCCTTGTCATGCTGGCTCACCCCACGAACTGGGGTTGGTCCCAGGGGTGGGTAGCAGGTCTGACAATTGTGGTGAGTCACGATAAGCATGGTGAGACGCTGTCTGTAGTGCCATTCAAGATGAATAACTTTATTCTCGGTGAGATTTGGTGGATTTCCCTTGAGAAACGGTCAGAATATGAATGGTTTCTGAAGAACGAAAAGGACCTAATATGGCCGAAAGTGCTAAGGTTATGTTTATGTGTATCTATTGAGGGTGCCACGTTTGAATATCGGGTTGGTCATAAAATGGAGCGTTTTAGAAGATCAGAAACAAATTTTTCAAAAGTCCACCATAATCGTCTTAGTTGCCTAAATACCCGCTCAAAACGTCAATCTTGCAATAGACTGGACTTCCGATGACAGGGGGATCGGGGTTAAAATCCCTGTCGAGTTTACTGAGGATTGTTTTTCCCATATGTTTTTCCACTCTCTCTCTCTTTCTCTCTCCCCACGCAAATGTGGGTACACATGATCTAAATTTAGCCTTCATCGCCCCTAACAGACTAGCATAATTAGCATGGCCCAGGTTTTGATGACCTAGAGATAATAAAAACATTACCTATAAAATTACTTAAAAATTCTATTTAAAAAATTGGAATTTTCTAGAAATGACCTAAAAATATATACAAAAACCAGTAATAAATGCACACGACTAAATTAAACTCCTATTTTACAAAATTTAGAATGTAATGAAAAGCCTTTTAACAACTAAACTCTTGAAGTCAGTTAAAGATAATATATTTACAAATATATGCTTCAGAAGTAATAGCTACCCCTTCCAACGCAACCATCTTCAGCCTAGTTGCAGTGTCTCCCCAGGAATGTGTATTTTACAAACATACAAAGAGGATACATTGTTCATAGCCTACGTTATCTTCTTATTACGACAATTTGTGTGTCGAAAAATTATATTTTTGCATTTACGCATTTATTAAATATAGATATTATTTTAAAATACAGCTATTCAACAGGAATGCCTTAAAATTATTAGAAAATGCCTAAAAAGTCTAAAAATATTCTTTAAATATGCTAAAAAATGACACAAAAATTACTTACAAAATATAAATTTCCACGCCAAGGGGATCGTGAACAGAGTTTATATAATCATGAAGATTGTGTGTGAAAAAAAAAAGACTAGTTATTTAAATCCGGGTCCTGGTAATTAGTACATATACATTTTAACTGAATGGGTAGTAAGAAGAGATGCTAAAAATAAATTACATAAAAAACACAAAAAGGTTATGTGGAAGCTATGATATTGTAACACTAATAGAGATGGATTTGTAGTTTTGTTTTCGAGAAGTATTGCCATGGTAACATAGAGCATTGAATTGTATGGATGAGTATTCTTAGTAATTTGATAGAGTGGTGGTTGGAGGTTACAGAACATGTCTAGAATCTATTTACGGTGGGAGTGGTTTGTAAGTGACAGCTGGGAAAAGCTACAAGGTATCGATTCGCCAAACCATGCTGAGTTGTTGCTTTTTGCACTTCACAACAAACAATTTATTTTAATTTTTATTTTAACCGTTTTCAAATTAATTAAACATGAACTTAAGAAAATAACCGTTTAGATGTTTTTCTTAAAGCGGCGTCTATGGTTCAGTTAAAAATAATTTTCAAAAAAGAGTTTTTCAAAAACTGTGTTCTCTTCATAAATTAAGATGGCGAAACAGCTGAAGAACGGTTTACGACATCATACAAACTATCTTAGGTTGTGTTCATGTGCTAATTACAACATAAAAACGTTTTATTTTGAAACTAATATTTTGTACAGCCCTTTCTCTAAGCTATAAAATAACATTTATTTAGTTTGTTGGCCAGTTGTAACAAGATACAAGCGTGAGGTTTTAATTTATTATTTCATATACTAAAATACCAGTTCTCTTGATTTTTTTATTACCTGTTCAGGTTTTACACATATTATTACCTCATTATAGTAAATTATATATGAGGAAATAATAATTTTAGTTAGAGGTAGACTATCCGCATTTGCGTGGAGGTAGAGCAGGAAACAAGTCAAGAAAAACTACCCCCATTATATTTGACTGAGCTTCGAACCGCAATATCCTCGTCTTCAACAGACCAGTGTAACACAAGAGTGACGCCTAAGACTATTCAGCCACCATATATGGTAGAGATGAATGAGGTAGAATTTAAAGAAAATATACTTGCATTTGCGTGGAAGGAAAGTGTGAAATTTGGGAAGGATGCGAACCCCGACCTCATTACAGGCAAATAATACTAAACCATGTTCCTACATTACAGATAGTTGAAATACTATTTTAATATGTATACATATATACATAAAATCAATTATTTGATAACACATCTTAATACCCGATCGGGCTATGCGCATATGTACTGAGTAAGCTAAAGTATTAGATGTGAAAGGTTGAATTTAATTGAAGTGTACCCACATTTGCTTAAAACCGTGGGGAAAAACATTTAGGGTAAACCATAATTAGTACACCCGTCCGAGATTCGAACCTTGATCCTCCCTTCATTAGCTGCTGTCTAGTCTATTGCGGGAATGGCGCCTTAAACCTTGCAGTTTAGGGATGTGGTATCGATACTGTAATCACTAAAAGTATTGAAATGATATTGGTTTGGATCAATCTAAAATATATATAAAAAGTCATGGATGAAGGTAATATTTCTTTAAAGTAATATATGTAGATTATCTTTTTATGATTCATCCATGAAGAAACACGCGCTTCTCAGAAATAATGTGAAAAGGATTTTACCAGTAAAATATATTTTTTATACCATTCTTCCTGTTAAAGGAACAATTACGCAGTATTTGGCAAAGACGCCACTTCTCTATACCAATAAGAAGCTAGCCTTCACAACACCTGTCGCCAGGACTCTTTCTATTAGTTAGTTTTTACACTGTTGACGAAGGGAGCAAGAGGCAAGGGGTATGTCATATATAAGTCGTTGTGAGTATGTCTAAGGCATGCAGGGGATCCACCCTTACAACCCTCCGCACACGCACAGTCAGTCAGAGCCACACACTGGCAGTCACATTCTAATACAGTATAAAATTACTTACATTAACATCACAAGTGTGCATTGATATAAAGAATTTAATTGGAGTATGTATAAGTAATTAACAGATGTCATTTAAAATAAACCGTGTGTGAATCAACAGTCATCAACAGTTCTCTTTCTTACATTAAATAATTATATTGTTCTTATTAGTGCTCGACCCCGGAGCTGGTTAAACGGTATCTTTTCCGTACAGTGATGATAGGCGCTCGACCACGGAGCTATAGACAACCTAAACATCGTCACAGCATTATTATATCTGGGAATTAATCCGTAGTGTTTCAATCGACGCCCAAAGCGCGGCTTGATTATTTCAATAGTGTTACAGTATCGATACCATACTAGTATCGAAAGAAAAGTATCGATAACAGTAAGTATCGGTAACGAAACGCATATAAATTTTTCTTCTCCGTTTGCTTGGGGGACTCTTTGAGTTGACTAAAAAAGATTATTTTGTTTAGTTTGTGATGACTTTGCTCATTAATAAAGGAAGAGATGGTCGCTATTCACCCAGTTAGGTATCAAGCTAAATTGATAAACAAAGTTGAAAGAACAGCTACGAGTCATGATAAGCTAAAAGAGATTGATTTCTAGAGTTGCTTCTGGCTTATCATGCAGAAAATTAGTGAGAACTGACATTTGAGAAATAGTCTCATTTGTTCTTCTTCTACACCCCAGCTAGTAAACATTTAATCACAGCATAGGTGAAGATAACAAGAAAGTTGTCTCTTTCGATACCGATCCGATACCGGAGTGTTGAGTACTAATATCAATAAAAGTGTCGAGTGAAAAATACTAGGATCGAAAGGAAAATATCGATATTAGTAAAGTATCGGTATTTTTTTCCCATTCCTACTTGAGGCCCCCGAAACGTGTTATTTTAAGGTGGGGGATGTAAAGTACGCGAGGGTAGGTCAGTATTTTTGCATTTTTTATATCAAAATATTGCCCCAATAGCAACGTTTAGTTTAATTTTCTTTACACGGTGATATCAACAGTTGTTGAATATCTGTCACAAGCATAGAGGTATTAGATAATAAACTTTTTAAATTCACAGAAAAAGTTGTCATTACATTCCAGGACCCTCTTGACAGATATTCAATAACTGCTGGTATTACCGTGTGAAGAAAATTACATTCTATGTTTCTACTGAAGAAATATTATATTTATTTTGGACAAATAAATGTTTTGCTATAAAAATTACAAAATAACTGGCCTATTCTCGCGTCCCTTTCCACCCCACCTTAAGGACTTTGCCTGTGACGTTATGGTAAGTAAAGATAGGATTTCCCATATAATGTATTTACGTTTTATTCAGTGAGTTTTAAAGATATAACATTGAACTAAGAAACTAAAGTCCTTAAATATTTTTAAAAATAATCTTACACAATCACTTTTTTTTTTTAAATCTTAAAGTATTTTGTTTGTAAATTCGTTGTGTTTTTTTAAATCGTCAACAGTTTGGTTTATTCAAGAGAATGGCCTGTTGACATTTCCCTGCTGGGATGTAGATTAAAAATGTCCAAGGTACCATATTATGTATATCTAGAATAAGAAGCAAGAAAAAGGTAATTTTGAAATGCTAATAAATGTTGTCAAGGCGCAAATGGAAGACTGGGTGTTGATACTCGTCAGTTGAATAGGGTAAGTGCTATAAGCAGGTAAATCAAAGGTCTAATAGGGGGAACTGCTCATATTATTTCCTCTCTTTCTATTTCATAAATTGGCGTTTCAGTGTGATAGTGCTTAGATTGCTCAGGTGCGTCAAGTTAAGATGCAACCCGCTTCGCAAAATAGCTTCAAAATCCCCAAGTAGGCTACTTCGTTAATATTGCCCTCAGAGTAAAGTAGGTTTCAATAAAGTGGTACTTGAACCGAGACCGCCAGGAGCCACACGTGACCCCCAGCTCGTGGTTTCGTAATCCTTGTTGGAACACTCCCCCTCCCCCCACACCTTTTTCCATTTCCATCACACACCCTGGTGACCACACGAGGGTGCTCCCACCCTAACCAAGCTCAATAAAAGTCTTCGTACCATTAATTGGTGACTCAATTAGCCGGAGGATTTTTCCAAAACGGAAACCAACACAGCTTTAATGTTGTTTAATCGGCTTAATTTCTTCCCCTTTTTCTCTAAATATCGGTTATTTTGTTGATCGGCGGAGTTTACCAATTAGTTGTAGACTGGTTTCTCCAGGGATTTACCAATATATTTGTGAGAACTTTGTTATAAAATACTCAATTAGAACGATGAAGCTGAAAGAAAGCAACACTATACAATTTAATATGTTATATGAAAGACGAAGCTTGGGGGATGGATGATTATAATTACGGGAGTCAGCAGTTACTGAGACATGGTCGAATGAATTGAAAAAGACAGCTGGACACGGTAATCGAATCTGGGACCCTTGAATTAGCCAATCAATACTATTCAGGTATTTCCCGTGTTTAGTGTCGTTCTTTACTCATATTTATTTTATCGCTACCTTGCAGGTAGAGAAATTATTGTGATCGTCAAAAAAAATCGAGCTCGAGATTTTGATGACTGTCAACGTTTCATGACCCCCCGATTACAAAGAAGTTGTTTTTGGATTGCTGTCTGTCTGTACCTCGGAGTAGAGCCTAAAATATTTTACCGATCATGTTAAAACTTGGCATCTAGGGTTTTCATATGGTTGCCCCAAGGGGTTTAGGATTGCATATCTAATCCTGAAATTAAGGGTAATTTCCTTAAGGACAAAAAGAGAAAAAAAATCGATTTTATCCAAATCGGCTACAACGATTTTAATTAAATTTCATTTCCAGGCATTGATCAATATTACAAACAAAATGGCTACTCTTAGTTTTTCGTAAAAAAGGCTTTAAGTATTTCGGTCTTATGCGTAAATTCTCATATTTTTACATAATATATCCGTAACTCTTTGAGACCTGAAATTACTCATCATTGCAAATATGTAGGTCTATTTATAATAAAAATCTTTTTCTGAAACATAATTTTATAACCAATAATTTTCAATCTATACACGAATATATACATATATTTTTTTAGCTTTTTTAACACTTAGAGTAAAGTATTGCAACCGTAAAAAATATCTGAATCGAGATATTTTTGGGTGTCGACTTTTCATGACCCCTCCGAACCCTAAAAGGTGGTTTTTGAAATGCCGTCTGTCTGTGTGTCTCTCTAACCTTAAAATTAAGAATAGTTTACTAAAGGGCGAAAAGAGAAAAGAACGTTTTTCTCAAAATCAGCTCTAACTATTTTGATTAAAATTCGTCTATAGGTGTTTACTAAGATTATAAATAAAATGGCCATTTTAATTTTCCCATGAAAATTACTTTTAGGGTACTTTACAGAAGCAGAATTTTCATATCTACGCAGCTATTTGAGATAGTAGATAATTTATCATTTCAAAATTGTAGCACTATTAAAAATAAAAAACTTATATTTGAAATATATTTTTATAAAACCAATAGTTTCTGAGATATGGTCAAATATATTAATATAATTTTGTGAGGTCTAGTTGTACAGATTTACAACTTATGTTTTAATGTAATAATTCTTTTATGCTATAGATTAATTAAATATCAGTAAGTCTCACAAAAAGTTTATGTTGTTCTTCCTTAAACCTCTTAGGGGAAATGTTTGTACATAAATGATTTATCTCTATCATATTAGACTCATTGGTCAATATTTACATTCTTTATTGATCATAATATATAAATTAGGAATTTAATAACAATGCGATAACTTGAATATGTGCAACACCTAATAAAATGTTGAAAATTGTATCTGGAAGCTGAAATTTTGGTACGAAGTGTTCACTCTCATCGATCCAATATCGATCTTTTATATTGGTACGAATATACAAATGGTGAAATTAATTCTTTAAAAATGAAATTATAAAATTTAAAACTGGAAGTCAAATGTTTTACGTAAATATATCGCAATTTATGCTTTGGTTTGCTATTGTATATTACTTCGTTTCACATATATTACGAGTTTTGAGTGAATATCTCCATTTTTAAACAATAGAGCGAGAAATTCAGTGCAGAGTTCCATTCCATTTATTTCTTAGGCGCATATATCACTATAATAATATGAATAACACACAAACATTATTTATTAAAATCTGGTTTATAAGGAATATTTCATCCCCCAGATTATCTAATAGAACTTTCAATTCAACCACTAGCTCTGATAAATCTTTAAATTTAAAATATAGAATTGAGCAGCGAATGCTTAAAATTTATTTTTCAAATCTGTTAGCGTATTTTTCTCGATTACCGGAAATGGGCTTATCAAATTACATATATTTAAAAGTTCAGCATATAATTTTTTAAATTATAATTTTTTAGTTTATAATTCATTTCAATATATATTTAAAGTTAATTGCATCTTTTTTTTGAATTTATAATACATGCGCAAAACAAAACTAAATAAAAATATTTTCCCTAGATTGACTACTTTAGCTTTTAAAGGTGAAATATGGTCAAATTTGTATATCGAAATGCGAATTAATGAAAATATTTAAAATGTTTCTTCAGTATAAGCCATTAATTCCTTCAATCAAGGAATATTGATAAAATATGTGTTAGGACCACCATTAAAACAGCAATTTTGTGACCGGAATCAAATAAATATTTAAAGATAAAGAAGTAAAAGAAAATGGAAACAACAATTTGAACAAAATTGTATCCATTTAACATCTGTTTCGGTGGCCGCATGGTCCAAGGCTTCACTATCATGTTAGACTAGATTACCGATGACGGGAATATCAGGGTTAGAATCCCGGCTAGATGTGACCGAGGGTGGTTTTTCCAAAATATTTTACCCCTCTCCCTCTATGCAAATGCGAGTACACGTCCTTTAAATTCAACCTTCCTCATCTCTAGCTCATTAATTTAAATCTTACTAATATTATAAATGCGAAAGTTTGTGTGTTTGGATGTTTGTTACTAAATCACGCCAAAACTGCTGAACGGATTCGAATGAAACTTTGTACGTTGGTAGAGAATGTACTGAAATAACAAATAGGACTATTCCCAACCTTTGATTTTATATTAATTTTACAATACTAATGTTTAAACTTTTCGTATATAAGGTATATTATATATAATATTTCGTATGAAAAGGTGGTGCTAAAAAAATCTTTTTAACCTACTATGACTGGATTGTTTGGTATGCAAACATTTTTGCTGTAATTTTTCTATTTGTTGCATCATATCACTAACGTAAGAATTGAGTTATTATTTTAAACCAGGGATAAATAGTTTATCTACCGGTGTACAATAATACACAAATCAGGGATACTATGATAATGTAGAGTGTAAACAAATAATGACTGTACAGATGACACACTGCCCACACAGCACAAAAGATGAAAATTCACTTGGAAAATCGGGTTTTCGTCGAAAGATACTATTTTTGACATCTTGGATCACTAATATATAAAATTAATGTTCGTTTGTCAAAATCAGTCCTGTCGTTTTTCCGTAACTTCAACAACCGTAAATAGGCCTCACATTACATATAAGATAGAACATAATTATTTTGTTTGTAGAATGAACTCAATTTGTTTTTTTCTCATTTACAAAAGAGATTTTTTTTTTGTATCACGTATTACTACCCGTGCGGGCTATCTGCATATTTACACGGTTTAAGAATGAGAAAAGTGTGTTTGTATGTATTTTTTTTTTATCACTGGGTCTTACCACGCTTATATAATAACTTTTTGTAATTGGATGTAAACTAATGTAATTCCAGAACAGTTTTTTGATCGGTGTTAACGTTTAGCCACAAGAGACCTCCAAAGAAAGGTCCGCACCAACTTTAAAGTTCCTTCGACATTTTGAGGTTTTTTTCGGGTTTAAAAATATTTTTTTTAACTTTTCGGAATCTTCCCGTCGGTTACAGGCTACAAGCTATAAGTTTGCCAAATTTCAAGTTTCTAGCTCGTCTGGAAGTGGGTAAACATTAATGTCAGTGAGTGAGTCAGCCAAGTGGCTTTATAGTAGTATTATAATAATTGCTGAAGCAAGTAGGAAAGTATAAAGTGGAGGAAGTGTACTCGTATTTCCGTGGTGTGAATTGAGCCCCAGTCTTTCTATCACCAGTAAACTAAACAATACGAGACTGACTTATCTGTCCACGTGCCCTCCGGTGTTGGTTAGTTCCAACAGCTGAGTGTATTTGGTTAGGGATGATGTCCACGGAGGTATCTGGCTTTAATATCAGTCGGAACTACTGAGATGTCTCAACTTTTGTTCCAGGCGAATAATAGTAAATTATCAATTATTTTCTCATAATCCTGTTCCTTTAGATTATAAGTAAGAACAAAATTGTATATAAAATTAAATCCTCTAAAATGTATTTATAAATATTAGATTAATAAAGATTAATTCATCAGCAATAATTGTATTAAAACAAGTTTATTGTGGGTATGTGAGATTCGTAGAATTTAATCTCCATAATTTTATCAGTGATGTTTTTTATCGCAACCTTTAATAGATACCGTTTCAAATCCATCCTTGACTGAAAAATATTCCTCCAATTTATATTTATCACCAGCGTTCTCGTCTGCTTTACATCGGAATGACTCGGTCGCAAAGCGGCTTAACCAACAAAATTACGAGATAGATCAGCTGAATTGGTAATTTATATTTTCAGCCAGAATAAATGTTATCTGAAATACGCAAACACAATCTTTAGTATGTATTGATACTTCTTATACAATCTGATCATATCCTAACTGAAATACAGTTGAAGAGTGGCTTTTTTTTTAAATTCAAAGTAAAATTTCTTAAATCATAATACAATGAATGGAAATTTTTCTAGGAGGGAAATGTTAGTTCAGTTCCATTATTATAAATAAATTAGGAGTATGTATTTACTATAAAAAGACTAAACAATAATTTAGCTTTTCCTAAATGTTTAACAATTTTTGTAAAATAAAGGGTAAGATTAATGAAATTCGGTTTACAGGTTGTCCCAGCGTCCCAATTTAATATGAGTATCATAATCAAATTAATCAATGACGATTATGAACCGGGTAAAATTATTATAATTTTACAAGGTTTCATCGCCGTCCTTGAATTTTAGATTAATCTGAGTATATTAATATTACCTGGCTTCCTGATGACTCTTAAGGTCGTCTCTTTGTATTAACGTTCGGGTATACATATACATTAATTACGCTAACTGAATTGGGATAAGGACGGTAGGATTTGAAATAAAATGTACCGGAGTTTGCGTGGAGAGAGTGCTAAACCATTTAATGAAAACCACCCTCAGTACATCCAGTCGGTTCTCGAACTCAGATCTTTATCACCAGCAATCTAACCTAACACGTGACCACCAGTGCGGGTTATCACATCAATAAGCTGATATGTGGGCCCTATGTACACGTTGTTGTAGGCCTATTTAGACTGCCACCCCAAATTTATATCTGCGTCTGGACGTAATCTCTTCCCTCCTTCCCCGTGAATAGAAATTCAAATTCACACAACCCACTCACTCTTTATTATAAAGATATCACTTACCTTCCTGCTAGATATTAATTTTGATACTTTGAAAATTATTTTATAACTTGTATTTGAAATTAGAACGCAGTATACCTATTTAAACTGCTTAACTACTTACAACCCTAATCTTTTAACAATAGTTATACAAATATTTTTCAAATATGCAGCAGTTATATTATTTATATATGTAATAAAATTGTTAATTTAACCACAAGATAATAAATAATTTGTAATCGATGTTACAAGATTTATTCTACCCTCTTTTCCTGTCAAATTTAATTTTGAAGATAGTTTTGAGAGTTTGGATGGACAAGGTTAAAAAGTATAGATTTGTAAATAAAGCATCGGAAGAAAGCTCATATCAAAAGCGCACTATACCTTGTATGAAACGTGTACATAGAAATAAACAACTGTACTCGTATAACGCAACATGGCAAACATGTTTTGTAAACAATACCCTTGCTCTCTACAATAATAATTACAATGAAAACTACAAGGAACAACTGTTGATAGAATGAGTTGTAAATAATTAACAAGCGGTGTTACCATATGAGGCTCGGAGACTACAAAGTTGAGATTGTGATATAACTAACTTGTGCGCTTTTGATATACGCTGAGGCAGGTACACATATTCAGTATGTGCGCTTTCAGTACGTGGCCATATTTTTACTTTCTCTTGGAGAGAAAAATGTTGTGATCGTAAAAAAAAAAAAATTACCTAGAGATATATTTTTTTTTATTAATGTCGACGTTTCATGACCAACAGTAACAGAAAAAGTAGTTTTTGCGATGCCATCTTTCTGTTTGTATCTTTAACTAGAGCTGAAACCATTTTACCGATCAAGCTAAGACTTGGTATCTAGGGACCTCATAAGGTTTCCTTGAGGTATTTATAGAATTAGATAGCTAACCCTAAATTAAGGGTAATTTACTGAAGGGAAAAAATGAGATAAGATCGATTTTCTTAATCTGCTCTAACAATTTCGGTTAATTTTTTTTTAAATCCAGACACTGTTTTAAATTAAAAACAAAATGGTAACCCTCCTTTTCCCATGAAAATTACTTTAAGTGTATTTATACATAGGCATAAACTTACAATTTTGATCATATATCCGCAACTATTTGAGATACGAAATAACTTAACATTGTAAAGTGTTAGTACATATTACTATAATTTTATAAAATCAGTATTTTCTGATCTGTGAGCTTATGTGTATATATATATATATTAAAATCTTTGAAATATGAAATTGATAGTTATGCTCTTTGGTGGGCGTAGATACTCCTCTTTCCTCAACATTTCTCTAACCGTGTGTATTATTTCATTTATGCTTTTTATTCTTCATCAATGTATATTATTTATTTTCACAAATTTTACGAGCTTTTAATAAATATTTATATTTTAAGATAAAAGAAAGAGAGAGAGTATGTGCGGCGCACCTTACCATTTATTATTAATTAGGACGGTTGTGCACGTACCGATAAAATCACTGTTAGTGTCGGCACCGATACCAGCGTGGGCTTCTGTACATAACACCGACAAGATTACTGTCAGTGCTTGAAAAGAGGTGAATTTTTGTGAGGTATGTCGAGCAACTAACATGGCTCTCAGGCGTAATAGGCTTTTTTTTATTTTTGTGTGTGTTTGTTTCATCTTTGTAGAAGACAAAGAATAATAATTTAGGGAGCATTATATAGTTTTTATCACACAAACACGCTCTGTTCTCCACTAATTCAATCAAAGTCGCCATGTCATATTTTAACTTGTTAGACAGTTTATCCAACAGATATATAATACACAACTAAAACTATGTAAAGTTTAATTGCAAAGAATAACGAAAGTTCAAGCCTCCAGACTCTTGAAAGACAGAACCAAAACAATGCCAGATCACAGCTAGAGACGAGTACGCACCTGCTTTGCGCAGTAATATCGGTGTATATATCGAGGGGACCGCCGGCATCATTCCGACATGTCGGTAGGCGTCACGATAATGTCGTTTCTTTATCGTGATCTCACCGATTGTATCGGCACGTGTACAACCGGCCTTACACTGCGACAACTTGTCCAATCACTCATACAATTTGCCAGGAATGCTACTGGAAACAATATCATTTTAATTTATTATTATTATTTTATTATAATAGTCATTAAGTTATATTAAAGCACTATATTTTGATTTCGAGATTTTAAGAGTTTCTCACACAATCGATTAACCGGGAAGTTACAGAATTACTTTAAAACCTAGGCTATCCCCAAAATTAATATTTCTATATTTTTCAATTGACAAAAGTGAAATTGAGATCAGCAAAACATATATATTTACATATATTTTCATTTTTTAATATTAATTATAATTTCAAATTTATTATATTATTATTATTATTATTATTATTATTATTAGCAACGCGTCTTACTACCCGTTCGGGTTATACGCACTTAAGCTAATGTGTAATGGTAGGGTGATTGTGAGATGAAATGGAGGACCTACAGTTTAACGTGGAATCTGAACCATGGTGGAGGCCTGGCATTCCCCACATTCACAAGATGTCTTGTCAGAGGTGAAGGAAGGGTTTGGCATTCAGATAAATCTGTGCCGGGACCGAGGATTGAACCCCGGCCGCCAGCACAGAAGTCTGACACCTTACCCCTAGACCACCAGGCCACCTTATTATATTTTTAAAATATATAGTATTGTTTCACTCCTCTCAAGCCCAGTGTCTTCTAATGGAACTACAAAGAACCACACCACGGTGCGACGTTTTGTTCGAGCTGTATCACCTACCTAAATTGGGTGCTATCTACGAGATGAGACGCGCTCTTAAGCATCAATCTGAAACAAAAACACAACGATGGAAGCCACAACGTATTCAGTAATACAACCCAAACATACTAATATTTTGATAGGAACGCGTAAAAGGGCTCCCTTTATCCCATGAGTTTTTTTTTATTGTTTCTCATGTTCCCTTCAAGCAAATACACTAAAATTCTACCTTTCCTACCTCTAACTCATTAGTATAAATATATAGATAGCCCAGACAAGTGGAAAAACTCAGATAAATATTTTTTTTTTTAAGTTTAAATACTCGTGATATTTTTTATAAATAATATTAAACTACTAGGTCAGAATTGGAAAATGTAGTATGAAGATACCCGCCTCGGTGGCGTAGTTGGCTCACGCGCTAGTCGTGTTGAGCTCGACTGCTGAGGACGGGGAGATTGAGGTTCGAATCTCGGTCGGATGAACTGGGGGTGGTTTTTCCTAAATGGTTTTCCACTATCCCTCCACGCAAATGCGGGTTCACTTCCTCTAATTCAACCTTCCCAATTCCTAATCCATCAGCGTAATAGTACTTAAGGCGTATAGCCAGAACGGGTAGTAAGACGCGGTGCTAAAAAAATTATAAAAATAAAAAAAGTATGAAGATGTTCCCTCAATTCACTATAGAGGTTATCAGCCTCACCTTGACTGATTACACTATGGACTTATCTTATAAACTATACCATGGTGGAACCATTTAAGGTGAATAAGATACCTTTCAGGATAATCGTAGATTAGGGCTTACACATTAATTCTTGAATATTTGAAAAATATTTTTTTAAACTGTGTATTTTATAATTAATTTAAAAAAAACTCCATAGCGTCATACCGCAAGCGAGCTATACCGACCAAGTGACCACCATCTGTTGACGAAGATAGAACTAACTTCTGAGGATAGAGGGTGTCATGTAGTCAGCACAACGAACCCTCCAGCCATTAATCTCAGTTTCTTAGACTGGATTCGTTACCTTTTCATTCCAGTACCCCCTCATTTGTCTTCACGAGGCCGAGACTGACCCCTTTCCAGACACACAGGTTCACAGAAAATTTTCAATCATCAGAGATCGAACCCAGGACCTCTTGATCAGTAGCCAGGAACTTTGATCACTAGACCACAGAGACGATCAGTTTCAATGTTAAAAAATTAAATAGCTACATAATTTTTAAAAAATCTCCCCAGAACATCTTAACTAGCTGCCGGTTTATGAGCATTTACTCTTATGGTGTAAATACCAGGAAGGCAGAAATTATAGAGATAATGGAAAAATAACAAAGAAAATTGGCCTCAGTACATCAAACTGGGATATGAACCTCACCCTCCCCGTTGCCAGCAAACAATATTTACGCTAGTGGATTAAAGGTGTAACAGAAATATTATGCCATAGGAAACCATAATCTTAATACACACAGCCAGGATTTTAACCCCGACCTTCCTGTCACCGGTGATTCAATATATTGGAAGAGTGACATCTTAAATCAATGATTTTCAACTCGCGGCACACTGAACAAGGCACTAAAATTATCATGGCACACAATCAGTTTTTTTAAGACGAGATTTTATTAATAAAAAAAACGCATATAAGATTGTGTTTAGAGTTCAGTTGCTATAATTATGATAACTAAAGAAGTTGAATTTAAGATTAAGTGTGCCCACATTTACGTGGTGCAAGAGGGATAAACCATTTTGAAAAAGCCTCAGTACATCCGACCTGGTTTCGAACCCTGATCTTCCTATCATCGGTTGTCTAGTATATTGCAAGAGTTACGCCTTAGACCATGCGGTCACAAAAGCCGGCATTTGTTCTTCTAAAAACTTGTCTATTTGAGAATTGTGTTCCTGTTGATGACGGTATTATTATTATTATTATTATTATTATTATTATTATTATTATTAGCACCGCGTCTTACTACCCGTTCGGGTTATACGCACTTACGCTAATGTGTAATGGTAGGGTGATTGTGAGATGAAATGAAGGACCTACAGTTTAACGTGGAATCCGAACCACGGTGGAGGCCTGGCATTCCCCACATTCACAAGATGTCTTGTCAGAGGTGAAGGAAGGGTTTGGTAATCAGATAAATCTGTGCCGGGACCGAGGATTGAACCCCAGACCCCAGTACAGAAGTCCGACACCTTACCCCTAGACCGCCAGGTCACCTACGTGTTTCAAATAGTTTTCTTGTTTAATTTCTTGTGATCCCTCGGAGGGATAAAGTATTGTGATCGTCAAAAAGAATTAATTCTATATTTTGATGAATGTTTTTAAAAAGTAATTATTTTCACTACTAAACTTTTTTCGTAACTTATTTTTGTATAAACTCCCGAATTCCCTCGGCACACCGGTTGAAAAACGTTGTCTTAGATGATGTGACCACCAATGCATATTTTTATTTTTTATTTAGAAAATAATTCAAAGAAATCATTCCACAACGACCCACGGTAAGCCCCGTTTGAACGATTATTATTTGTTTCTAGAAGACCGCTCATATCACTTTTCCCCGCAAGTCTACCATTTCTAATTTTAATTTCACTTTGGCTGTGTTTGATATTATATTAGGTTTCCACTGTAGCGAGTGTGTAATTCCCTTCACTCTTTCCCATCAGCTTAGCAACCGACTTGCTAAAACAAAATAAAGTGTTACGGTACGAGCTTTAAAGAGAAGGCGAAGTTTCTCGTAAGTAATTTATCGAGGTTTTATGTACACGTAACGTCCATTTTTTTCCCCCTCACATGAGGAACAAAGACTTTGTGAATTGGAATATTGAACATTATATCGGATTTAGGTTTTATTTGCCAATAATAGGTATTCAGAAAAAATATGATTTACTTGTATACACTTAGTTCATAATATTAGGCTTATAATAATAATAATATTTAGCACCGCGTCTTACTACCCGTTCGGGTTATACGCTCTAAGTACTAATTACGCTAATGGATTGGGAATTGTGAAGGTTGAATTAGAGGAAGTGAACCCGCATTTGCGTGGAGGAAGAGTGGAAAACCATTAGGAAAAACCCATTAGGCTTATAGTTTCAGTAATTTTATATACAGTAAAACTTAGATAACCCCGAATAAATGGGCGTGAAAAGAGGAGGGATAAAGGATGGAGGAAAGGGGAAGGAAGTGTGTGTGAAAGGGTAGATCATCAGGATTACCACAAGTCTGGACAAACAAAAAAAATACAAATGAACTACAAGGGAATTTTTTTTAAAAAAATCGGGTGACCTGGTGGTCTAGGGGTAAGGTGTCAGACTTCTGTGCTGGAGTCCGGGGTTCAATCCTCGGTCCCGGCACAGATTTATCTGATTACCAAACCCTTCCTTCACCTCTGACAAGACATCTTGTGAATGTGGGGAATGCCAGGCCTCCACCGTGGTTCGGATTCCACGTTAAACTGTAGGTCCTTCATTCCATCTCACAATCACCCTACCATTACACATTAGCGTAAGTGCGTATAACCCGAATGGGTAGTAAGACACGGTGCTAATAATAATTTAAAAAAATCATATTTTGTACACTTCATTTACCCTGAAAGAGAGCAGTCTTTTTTTTTTTTAGCACCGCGTCTTACTAATCGTCCGGGCTATAAGCATATGTAGTAATTACGCTAAGGTGTTAGGGATATGGAAAGTTGAATTCAGAGGAAATGTACCCACATTTGATTTGTGGGAGGATGGATTATTTTTTTTTTTTTTAGAAAAACTACCCTCAGTATAACCGACAAGGACTCGAACCCTGATCTCCCCGTCATCAGCAGTTTAATTTATTTCAAGAGTGACGCCTTAATATACCTTATAAGGTAAACTAATTTTACAAGTAGCAAATAAAAAGTTATGTATGCATATTTATTTGTTGGATTAAGTTACTTACAAGATTGCAATAAGAATTTAAAAAGACTACCCCATTTAGGTGGCCGCTACTATCACATTATACTAGGATGCTAAAGACGGGAGAGTCGGGGTTCGATCCCATTCGGGCGTACTGAGGTTTTTTCCCTAAATGGTTTTCCACTCATCCTCCACGCAAATGCGGGTCCACTTCTTCTATATTAAACCTTGATAATCTCTAACAAATTAATGTAATTAGTACCTCAAACGGGTGTAAGAAGCGGTGCTTAAAAGGAAAAGATTAATCAAACCGAAAGTGAACTGGGTGGTCCTGGATTGGTTGATAAACTAGCACTTGAAGCAAGGACGGAGTTTGAAGAAGATGCTATCGATCTTCTTTTGCAAACTATTGATAGGTTCAAATGTTTTGTATTTTTTTGTGGAAATCTAAAGTTAAATACTTTTTTTTTCAAAGAGCTCGGCTACTTTTTTTTATGACATCGGAAACCTTGTCTTAATAGCGTCCATACATTCACCAGCTGACGTAAATAGATTGAGGCTTCATTATTGAAAACTACCCGGCGTTGTCCGGGAGAAATATTTAAGGGTAAAAAGTTTAAAAAAATAAATCTAATCTTATTTCGAAAAGGGGTAAAAAGGGTAAGTGAAAAGATTAAAATATGTAAAAAGGATTAAAAGGTTAAAGGAGAAATGGCAAAAAAAGATAAGGAAGGCGGAAATTGTAAAAAGGGTAAAACGTAAATTTAATCAAAATATTATAAAATTCCGGCTTCAAGGTGCGCATGTCCATGCACAGGGGCTACTTTTTTTTTAAATTTCAGACTTCTGCTTGCGGTAGATATCGCACAATGCTCATGACAGACAGACACACACACACACACACGCAAACAAACTTTTCATTTTATTAATGTAGAGTCGTAAACTTTTATATGATTATCTTTGAAGTATTAAAAAATGTAGTTAAAATTGATTTGGTATAACTCAATAAATCACTATCGAAATAAATAGTTATTTTCAAAAATGTCGGCTTAATCCATTTGAATATTTTTTAAATTGAAATTGTAAGGCACATCTCCAACGTTTAGTATTACTTTTTTTTAAATGATGAAAATATTAAATTAAAAGTCCGAAAATCATTGTCCAAAGGAATTTCTTCACGTTTTTAGCCATTTATATAGATTTTGGGACATCAATCACAAGAGCTTATATTTTTGTTTTTATTGTTTTTTTATATAATAAAATTAAAAAACAAATATAAGTTGCCTGAAAAAAAAATCATCATTATTTAAAACGAAAGCCTACGTTACATCACAAATATTTAATTGTTATTCAAATTGTGGTTAATCTTAAGGGTGCTACATAGTACGCTTCTGTACTTGCAATACCAGCCGCGACGAATGTTCACTGCTTATACCCGGTTTTTGCGACACTACTTCGCTCACTGATGAGATAGAGTCATCATAAGACGCGTTGCTGACGTTTAGAAATACCGCATTATTTAAGAAATTATTTGAAATTTGCTAATATCGTTTACAACAAAAGATAGGCGAAAAGTGTCAGCAAGTTTCTAATCAGTTTAAAAGCTTAAATTTTAAGTTGAAACTTTTAAAAAGAGATTAAAATAAAATGTTATAAACTTAAATTTAGCCTGCATCTAACAAATAAATCATTTTTGATAAAATTATAAACAAAAATCTAAAAGATAGTGTGGAATTGTTTTGTAAGGTATTATATAAGTTATCACACATTAAAAAAACTTTTTTAGCAGGTCAAAACTTTCTCACACATTTTGATGCGAACAATATTAAAAAATACCGAACCACTTCATAAATAATCCGTGATTTCTAAACGTCTGCACCAATATTAGGAGTGAGCAGAGTATTTTTTCTGTTATAAATAAATAAGTAATCCTTGGTCTATTTTTCACTTGAATTTAATAAGGTTTTGTTTTTAAAAAATGTAAGCCTATTAATGATTAAGTAAAAACTCAACGAATACAGTTGTTTGTAAAACTCCGCGAAAAGGTTAGTACAGCTCCAATAAATAATAACAATAATATTAAAATCCAATAAATAATTATCTTATATCTTCATTCATTTTATAAATTTGAAATATATAGTAATTTTTTACGAGTTAATTTGAAATGAAAAAAAACACTCTATTTTTAAGATTATTTTCTTCTCAAATGACAAACTATTAACCTTTTATCCCCACCATATCTTACATTTCGTCCAAGCTAATTGTATTTTTATCACCAAGTTTTACTACCCATTCAGGTTGTACGCATTATCTGAATTTAATTACATTAATTTAATAAAAAGGAATAAAGTAAAAATTGTAGGGAATTACAAATTATTTAGGGAAAAAAAAATACCTACAGTAAATTCGGCTGGGATTCAAACCCCTACCTCCTCACCTCGATAAAAACAGATTAAGGAGCTTTAAATTCACTCCATGTACCCACCGATGTGGGTCATTTACTTGTTATATATACCATGGACCTTTATGCCATCATATCCACTTCCCATGTAGGACCTTTTTATTTTTTAAACTTTATAGAGCAGAGTTTAATATAAAAAGTTTGTAATACTTTTCCTCCCGTAAAAAAGTTTCAGTAATGTGTACATCCCAGGGCTCCCCGTGGTTTCCTACACACCGCTAAATCATCGAACCAGGTCATCTACGATGAAATATAAAGCAAGAGATACTCAGCTTGGATGTTCTTCAGAGTTGAATCGGTGGTTTCAAGAAGAAGGAAGCGGTCCAGAAATTGGATCAGACCTTTTTCCTCTGCCGCTCTCAAGACAAAAGACATTGATTAATGAATAGAAAGAGACTAGAGATAGCCTGGTGATTGATTGAAGAAAAGAGGGGGAACGAGGCAATAAGATGCCGTGAGAAGGGTCGAAGAAAGAAAGGGTAAAGAGGGGGCTGGGGGAGGGAGAAGTTGTGAGGGAGAAGAAAAAAAAACCGCTGGTGTTCAATTAGCCAAGACACCGTTCCCAAAAAGTTGCCAAAGACTTTGCAGAACTGCTTGTTAAAGTATGGCTTTGTTTTAAGGACAAGCGTCGATATATATAAAAAAAAGTATAGGATTAAAAGACCACAACGCGAGACAGCCTGAAGACAACAGCTTACAAATCAAATGATTAATTATTAGTGATTTTTTTTAAACTTTGACATCAAGACTAAGTTGGCATCAGTTCAGAACTGTTTCTTAGCAAAATCCTGTTACATTTAAATTTAGGTTTTAAATGTTTAAAAAAAAATGTTGTGAAGTAGGATCCAGTCTGTAAGCACATAATTGATCGGAATTCTTATTAATTGTAAAATTACAAGAATGTTTACTATAACTAGAGGGCAGTTAAGCTATATATGCATTTCATGTTATTATAAGTACAATCTATTCATTTCATTGCGCAGACAGTAAAGTTGCCTATTCTATTGGTTTTTACCTGTTTTATGAATAAGCGCATTAAGGCGCCTATTTCAGCTTTGGCCTCTTTTTCATACGACATGGATTTTCTGCAGAGAAAGAGAGTCTTAGAAATTGTAAGTTGCGGCATACCTGCTTAGAGTAGGTTTGAAAATCGTCACTTGTTATTTAGCACCGCGTCTTACTACCCATTCGGTTTATACGCTTAAGTACTAATTACGCTAGTGGATTAGGAATTGGGAAGGTTGAATTTAGAATAAGTGAACCTACGTTTGCGTGGAGGGAGAGTGGAAAACCATGTAGGAAAAATCACCCAACAGAGATTCAAACCTCTATCTCCCCGTCCTCTGCATTCTAATGAGCGTTAATCGGGTGTAGGACAGTGGGAGCAGTGGTAGACATCTTGAGATGAAGAAAAAAAAATTTGGTCATTTTGCAATCGTCAAGTAGAACTCACCTTTCCAAATTATTTTAAAAAAACTGAAAATATATCCCATTTCCATAATGAGAATCTATACAAGTATCTAGTGACTAACAGCATGTGGTCGAATGAGTTAAGACGTCAATCTCACAGTAAACTGGACTGTCATTGAAGGAGATATCTGGGTTCAAATCTCGCTACAGTGTACTTGAGGTGTTTTCTACCAAATGATTTTTCACCATCCTACCACGGAATTATAGATATATTACCTCTATATTCCACCTTCCTAACCTCTAACATATATTAGCGTAATTAGAACAACGTATGCGTATAACTCGTAATTAATAGTGAGAAGCGGTGATAAAAAATACAGCTCAATATGAATTCTGTGTAGGTAGTAAAATACTAGATACTGTAGGGGTGTGCGAAGGCCACTTTTTAAATGCGAAGCGAAGCGAAGCCTGAAACTTGCGAAGTAAAGTCGAAGTCGAAGCTACCTAGGATTTTTGTTGTTGTCACTTAACGCTACTTTAATTTTTAGATCAACAATTATTTTACAAACTTTATATATGCATGTCTTTTTATCTGCATTTCTCTGATAATTCCCGGCACAGATTTATCTGATTACCAAACCTTTCCTTCACCTCTGACAAGACATCTTGTGAATGTGGGGAATGCCAGGCCTCCACCGTAGTTCGGATTCCACGTTAAACTGTAGGTCCTTCATTTCATCTCACAATCACCCTACCATTACACATTAGCGTAAGTGCGTATAACCCGAATGGGTAGTAAGACGCGGTGCTAATAATAATTCTCTGATAATAATTGTAAATTAAATTTTGTTTTCGTTTCCTACTTTTCGTATCAGCCATTTCGAATAACAAAGAAAACGCGAAGAAGCTATGAAAACTTTATGTGCTATTCTGGTGCCTAAATCTCATATTTCAATGTATATTTGAAACATTTCTGGTTCCTAAGAATCCGCACCATAGTTACGGGGTTATAGTTTGGTTATCGCTGAGGTGGCCGATATGTCATAGGTATTGGTCTCACAATAGACTAGACTTTCGATAACGGGGTGATTAGCGTTCAAATTCCGGTCGAGTGTACTAAGAGTGTTTTCCCTAAATGGTTTCCCCACTTTATCTCCATGAAAATGTGGATACACTTCCTCTAAATTAAACCTTCCTCATCCCTAACACATTAGTGTAGTTAGTTTATATGAGTATAGCTCGAACGGCTAGGGAAACGCGATTGCAAATTTTTTTTATCCATAATATGAAATTAGATTTCATGTCTATAGGATTAAATTTGCAGGTAACATTATCACTAAAAGGCTGCAGAGAGAGTGAAATGCTCAAAAACTAGTTGCGACCAAATATCTTAGGTCCTCCGATAGATGAACCTTGAAAGTGAAAGATGAAGATATCGAAAATAAATGGTACGGTTCATCGCACAGACTTTTTCCTTCCCTTTTATCTTAAAATAGACATTTACTAATAACTCGTAAGATTTGTGAAATGAAATGATTGTTGTAGAAATACTACACCGAATATCATAAATGAAATAATATAGACTACACTGTTTACTCTATGGCATCAGGAACTAGGAACACTGTTATAGAAAAAGTGAGAAAAGATAAACATCTTTGTCCACCAAAGAGCATAGGAATCAAATTCATTTTCAAAGACCTGAATTAAAAATATAATTTATATGTTTGCTTATAGCTAAGAAATTATTGGTTTTACAAAACTATATTTCAAATAATTTTTCTTTTATCTTTAATAGCACAACTTTACAATGATAAGTTATCATGTACCTCAATAAGTTGTGAAGAAATTAAGAAAATTGGAAAATTTCCCCTGTGTAAAGGCCCATCAAAGTATTTTTCATGAGAAAATGAGAGTTACCATCTTTTTTATAGTGATAGACAGTGTTTAGATAGCAAACTTAAACAAAATCGTTAGAGCTAATTATCAGAAAATCGATTTGTTCTCTTTTTACTCTTCAGTAAACTACCCTTAATTTTAAGGTTGGATATCTAATTCTAAAAACCCCTCGGGAGGACCTTTTTTAAACCCTAGATACCAAGTTTTAGCCCAATCGTTAAAATAGTTTTGTCTCTAGCCTGAGGTACAGACAGGCAGAATTGCAAAAAATATGTTTTTGTTTCAGGGGGGCATGAAACGTCGACAAAATTTCTAACTCGATTTTTTTGACGATCACATTACTTTCAGAACTGACTGATTATATCAGCAAAGGGCTATTTACTAACTTAAATCTAGAACAGATACAACACCCAGCCACCCAGCCAACTGTTAATTCATCATTGTTATTAAGGAAACCCACATTTCATTAGTGATATATTTTTCTACCACGCTGAGAATCGAACCCCAAACCCGTGATACAGGCACACATGCTACAGACTAAAGATTCAACTAGTGTTAATGTTCCAAATATTATGTTGTCTGAATTTACATATTTGTACTAGATAGCTGTTGCCCGCGGCTTTTCTCGCGTGGAAGTTGATTATATACAAATAAGAAAATGTACATATGTATTTACAGATTAATTTAAAATATTACGTTACGTTGATGACCATAACTTGACCTCAGATAAAAAATAATGCAAGTCCGATAGAAACTTTCACCCCCTTTTTCATCCCTTATTAAATAAAATTTCCAAAATTCCTGAAACACGTATTTATTTGTTTTACGTCAATAACCGAAATACAAAATTTTGTTTATGTAACTTTCAAAATGACGGACTTTCATACATATTATCATACATATTATCATCCCCTATTTTGACCCCTTTGGGGTGGAATTTTCTAAAATCCTTTCTTAGTGGGTGCCTACATAACAAAATGAATATACAGTCTGAATTTCATGCTTGTAGCCTTGATAGTTTGCGCTCGGCGATGATGAATCAGTCAGTCAGTCAGTCAATCAATCAGGACATGTTATTTTATAAGTATAGATCACGCTTCGTGTCTAACCATCCGTCCGATAAATTTGCATTGAATTAAAGTCGGGGTTTTAAACCCCGGCTAGCAAGAACATAATAATTGACATCCTTGTCCATGTGATCACCGATACGGAGGAATAAATGATTTTTAGTGGATCTTAACTAGTGAACTACTCGAAGTAGATTTATTTGAGACGCCTTTATCAAGTGTTGATGACCGGCCATTAATCTTAGTGACGTCATAAACCACCCTCAATAAAATATTGAGTGGCCTGTGGGTTTACTTTTTTCCTCTCTTCGAGTTAGAACTCAAGTCAACTTAGGCCGGAGGAAAGTTAAATTCGTTTTGGGACCTCTCCCATGTTTGATGACCAGATAAGATCTACAATATTTTAAAGAATATTTTTGGAAGGCTAACTCGTTAATAAGTTTTATCTTTAATAGTACATCCACGCAGAAAAGTGACAGAATTTAGACTAGGTGTTCCAATAATTATTATTAAGGAGGGCTTACTTCGCGATAGTTTGATAAAACAAAATATATTTAGGAAAAATATATAATTTATCGCCACCATAGTGGACTACGGTAAAAATAAATTTATGAATAGTGAAATTATCAAATCTAAAATAGCATAAAGACTATTTTAGTTCCATTAAAGGTGACCTGGTGGTCTAGGGGTAAGGTGTCAGACTTCTGTGCTGGCGGCCGGGGTTCAATCCTCGGTACCGGCACAGATTTATCTGATTACCAAACCCTTCCTTCACCTCTGACAAGACATCTTGTGAATGTGGGGAATGCCAGGCCTCCACCGTGGTTCGGATTCCACGTTAAACTGTAGGTCCTTCATTTCATCTCACAATCACCCTATTATTACACATTAGCGTAAGTGCGTATAACCCGAATGGGTAGTAAGACGCGGTGCTAATAATAATAATAATAATAATAATTAGTTCCATTAAATGATTATTTGTTAAGATTTAATTAGTACTTCAAACTGTTTTTGAAATTTACAATAGCATTTATATTCTATAGCTGATATACGAATTTTGTATTAAAACCATACCAAATTATATCTACATTATTAGAGCACCTGTATTGGTGGCCACGTGGACTTAAGGCCAAGCTCATTTAGCATGGTTTGTCTGTGATGGTGAGGTCGGGGTTAAAATCCTGGCTTTATGTTCATAGTTCTTTTTCTTAAATCGTTTCCCACTCTTACTCCACGCAAATGCGGGTTGTTTGTTTGTTATGAAATATTTATTTACAGCATTTCAACCATGTAGATAATAACATTAAGATCTTTTTTTTTTGTTAATTTTTTGATATATTTAACATGCACTTTCTGAATCGACTGATTATATCTTTCAGCACACGTCTTATACACTAACTTAAATCTAGAACAGTCACAACATCCAGCCCCCCAGCCGTTAGCTCAACTTATATTTCACCAAAATACATATTAAGGCCATGCCTGGAATCGAACCTGGTACCCTTAGTATAGTAGGCAGACACGCTACCGACTTACATAAGTTGTCAGAGCATTAATAAATTAAGCATAGACTAATTTCGGTGACCGCATGGTTTAAGGCACTACTCTTGCGATATACTAAACTGCCGAAGATAGAGAGATAAGGTTCATTCCCAGTCAGGTGTACTAAGGGTGATTTTCGCTAAATGGTTTTCCCCTCTCCCGCCACACAAATGCGTGTACACTCCCTATATAGTTATCCTTCCTAATTTCTAGCACATTAGATTCTTTCTTTCTTTCATTAGTATTTTATTTTTTATTTCTTATCTCTATTCACAGATATTAGTTACAACCCGAACGGTTAGTAAAACTGGAAAATTTAAAAATATATATGCATACAAGAATAAGTTCAAACACCAGCTCTGAGAGACTAAATTTCCTTCTATTTTTACCTTGCCCATCAGAGTAATTAAACTGCGTATTATATTTAATCAAGCGTGTTAAGGCATTTAAGGTTTTAACAAAGTTCAGCAAGAAACAATAAAAACCATTATAACTTCGCTAACTTCTAAAACTCCTGCTATAAAAGCTCTCTCATAATAATATGCTCTCTCCCGGGCCTACCTGTCACTATCTCCCACGGCACGCGGGCCAGCAAAGTGAAAGTTATACCGACCGCGTTCTCGAGATGTATCGTATTGATTATCGATCTTGATACATTTNGGGAACGAACTCAGGTATGAAAGTGGAAAATAGGATGATGCGAGCAAGAATAAGAGGGGTGATATGTGGGAGGGGTTAGAAAAAACAAACATTTACGCGCCAAGAGAGACATACAAATAGGAATATAGCGTTTACAAAATACAGTGAAAGGGGGCTGGAGGGGAGTGGGGGGGGGGTTAAAGGAGAGATAAAAAAAAAGGTGCTGCGAAGTCTTGCACGAGTGACTACGTACCTATCCAGTATTTCTTGTTTAGGAATGTTCGTTGTGCTATGAAAATAGCATCCTTGAGTGCACCTGAACTCCCTCTAAAGCCTCTCCAGTATAGAGCATTATGTTATTAAAAATGTACGAGACAAGGACATTACGATATACTCAGAACAATAAGTGCGTAAATCTCCTCAGATGAGTCTGTGTTTAGAGTGTGATTACACTAGTGTTATATAGAATAGTAGGAATCGTCAGACATCTTAGCTCAGTCTATACACTGTCTATCTGTGTCTATCTACTAAGTTAAAGGTCCTGGGTTCGATTCGTGGCATGGCCTAAAGATGTGGGTTTCCTCTTTCGCAGTGATGTATTAAAGGCCGGGGGCTAGGTGTTATTTTTGTTCTATATTGAGGTTAGTTTATAAGTCGTGTACTGATATCAGTTGGCTCATAAAGTGGCAAGTTACCTTAAATAAATGGAAATAAATGAAAAGGTAGGATTCCAAAATAATATTGTAAAAATATGATAATTCGTCAAAACATTTGTTTAAAACGTTTGATTTGAAGAGGGAAAAAAAAGTGAGTTTCAAATAAATACTTTTGAGATGCAGACTCTTCGTATTCAGATAATTTCAAAGAAATATTGATAAAAACTGTTTCCACCTCAAATTTTTATTGATTAACCCTATTTTTGCGCACTATATGACCCTCATTTTTCAATATATATGTATAATTTTTTTTAATTCCTATGGTCAGTTTTTAAAATATTACTCATACTTAAAATATGAAAAAAAAAGTTACTTAATTTTTATCCCTTGTTTAGTTACAAATACTTTTATTTATATATACCTAGTACATATTACCTACCTTTGCTACTAGTTTAGCAAAATAGACCATATGCTATATTATTATTTTAGAGAATATTAGTTTACTCTGCTCATACGAATGTCAAAAATAATTATCAAGTAATTTTCTTCGGTGGCCTTATGGTCTAATGTATCATTCTATCGTTAGACTAGACTGCCAATGTCAAGGAGATTGGAGTTCGAATCCAAATCGGGTGTACAGAGAATGTTTTTCCTTAGATGGGTTTTTACTCTCGCCTCACTTAAATGCAGCTACATTTCCTCTAAATTCAACCTTCTTCATCTCTAGTAAATTGGCGTAATTAGTACATATTATGCGTATTACCTGAACAGATAGTAGAATGGGGTGCTAAATTTTTTACTTTTTTTTTTTTACTTTTTATACGAAGGCAGAATACAAAATCTCTTTATCACTATGCAACGTTTGGTTCAAGCTGCACTACCTACCAAATTTAGGTTTTATCCATTATGTGAAACGGGTTTCTAGGACCACAATTTGCACCAGTGACACTAATTTAAACGTCATTGTTGGCTATGTTTTATAAAGTATTATTAGTTAATAAATATGTTTTAACATCCATTTTAAATAAATATTCTCACGGATTGAAATTATTATTTTAATATTATTATAAATAATTGTAAAAGCGATTATTTAATAATGGTAATAATCAAATATACGCACCTTAAAGTTAGAAATAATTCAGACGTAGAAAATATTATAGTTTCAATAGTTCATAGTTAAACATGCATCCTGTACAAATTATTATAAGCTTATATTATGTGTTAGCATAGTGCAGGTAATATAGGCCATATCAAATACATAAAATTTATATAATTTTTCGATCGATTGGTGTGAGGTCATGTTATAGTGTTATAACTCGACGTTAAGACATTTCACCTGTCTGTATGTTTGTTTGTTTAGGACCCTTGACAAGACATCTTGTGAATGTGGGGAATGCCAGGCCACCACCGTGGTTCGGATTCCACGTTAAACTGTAGGTCTTTCATTTCATTTCATAATCACCCTACCATTACACATTAGCGTAAGTGCGTATAACCCGAATGGGTAGTAAGACGCGGTGCTAATAATAATAATGTTTAGAACCTAGACCTAAAGTGCTATGTATATGGTTTTATTTTTTAAATTTATCGTAAGAATGATGTCTTAAACCACGTGAACAAGGATTATTCTTGCTCAATATAATGTTTTAGTGGTTGTAGTTTCAATTTGTTTTCTAACTTGATCAAATCCAAGGAGAAATCTTGGGACACTGAAACCAATATATTTGTATCAACTAAATCATAATAAAAAGAACAAAGCCATGTATTATTAGAAAGAGGATTTACAACCTTTGTAGTTCGTAGGTACAAAATTACGTTGTGTAGCAGTTGAGCGCAATAGCACTTAAGCGCAAACCAAAAGTAGTAGCACTTGAGCGCATAGACCGGGGTGTGAGGAATAAACTTAGTTAGTCTTTTCTTCTACTTCCAATAGGATTTTTTTTTTTAAATTGTAACTTACAAACACCCGCTTCGGTGGCCTCATGGTCCGACGCGCTACTCTAGCAGTGGACTAGACTGCAGATGACGGGGAGATACACTTTCGAATCTCATCGGATGCACGGAAAGTTTTTTCCCCCCAAAATGGCCTTCCACTTTCCCTCCACGCAAATTCGGGTACACTTCATCTAAATTTAACCTTCCTAATCCCTAAAACTGCTGGCGTAATTAGTAAATAAGCGCATAGTAGTAAGACGTGGTGCTAAAAAAACTCGTTCAAACCAATTTAAAGAGACTCTTAGCCGGCCATTCTGTTTCAAAGGTACACCCTACTTTTTTTTGCATTCTTATTTTAAACTTTCATTCAACAAGGTTAGATTGGGTTAGGTTAGCATATACACTGAGAACTATAACGACATTTTTAGAACATAGATGGAATTCGCAGCCAGGAAACCCAAATTCATTGTCTGACGTATTTGGGTCCAATGACCACTAGCCAAACCAGGAAAAGCAGAATTTCCCTCCGTTCCACCAGAATTCCGTATTTGTCTTCGTGTCAAACTGCTACAGATTCCAAAACTAGACCAAAACATATACGTGTTTGTTTGTGTGTGTGTATGTGTGTGTGTGTGTGCGCGCACGTGTCGTTTCTATGTAACTATTCGGGCTATCCACTTATTTACACTAATAAAGTAAGGACGTAAAAGGCGGAATTTAGAGGAAATTCGCCCGCATTCACGTGAATGGATATTGGAACATCATTTATGAAAAAAAAAGTTCTCAGTACACTCGACTGGGATTCTAACCCTAATCTCATCATCAAAAGTCCCATATAACACGAGAGTGACTGACGCCTTTAACCATTCGACCCTTGAATATTGTCCCAAATACTATTACTATCACAAGCATCATAATATTATATAATATTTAATCGACCTCGGTTGTCTTGGGGTAAAGTGCTCACCTCACGACCCAATGATCGTGGGTTCAAACCCAGCAGGGATTGACGGATTTTTCCTGTGCGATAAAAGCCCGTATCACAACTTCCTTCGGAGGGGAAGTAAAGCCGTCGCGATCCCATGTAGGTTGTGGCATGTAAAAGAACCCTGGACGTTAAGTGAAAATAACTTTCCTAGAAGAATTGGTCGGTCCTTTCACGCTCTTTCATAGAAATTCAGTGTGCTCATTTAATCAGTCGGCTCAGAAAGTGTACGTTGAATACCTCAAATAACTAAATAAATATAATATAAAAAAAGTTTCTAAAGATGTTTTTAACGTGCATAGGATTTTTTAATTACATGTCTGGAATCTCAAAATAATTACACTAATCTGGATGGAAAAAGTGGTAAACGTTTTAGGAAAATACATCTCAGTACATCTCAGTACACCCAGCTGGGTTTCGAGTCCCGGCCTACCCATCACGGACCCAGACAAGACTAGACTGATGCCTTGGGTCATGTGATCACAATGCGAGGCTCTCGATTGCCCTCCACAGAGTGAATCAACTAAAGGCCTGATTTATTGAGCTAGACATTTGATATTTGTTTTACATCAAGTAATACCGATAGTATAAGTAGTGATTCAAATATATAAATCAATTTTGTTACCAAGATGATTACAAACACGATGTAATACAGGACAAAATTTGGTATATATATATATATATATATTTATTTATATAATCATATGACAGGGTTAATAAGTTTAAATATTTAGGAACAATTTTAACTAATTAATAACAATATTAGTTTAGAAATTATGAAAAGCATACAGTCGGGAAATACTTGAGAGGCTACTGGGTATCGGAGGAGGTTACATAATGATGAGTAACATACCCTGTATTATTCACAAGACATAATTAATATAATCAAGTCTAGTAGATTAGGGTGAGCAGGGCGTGCAGCGTGAATAGGAAAAGATATTTGGGAATACAAAGACGTAAATTGGAGATTAACATAAGATGGACCTAAACGAGATAGGGCTTAATGAGGTAGTGAACTCTCAAGTTCTAATGCCATAGAATAATTAATACTGATAGTAGAAAAATTGATGAAAATATATACATAAATTTTGTTACAAAGATAATTGTAAGCACTGTGTAAAATAGTGCAAAAATCTGTTTACACCTTTAAAATGACCTAATAGTAAAATACATATCTTTATTGCCTTAAAATATATATGGGACTAAATGAATGCATAGATTTTCAAAGAGTTTTTAATTTTTCCAAATAAAACAAAAGTTTTATTTATATTGTCTGTACTCCAAAATAATATGCGCTTTAAGAGAAAACAAAGACAAAAATAAATTCAATTTGGAGTTTAAATAGCCCAAAGCAATATGCGCTTTGAGAGAAAAAAAGAAATTAAGTTCAGTTTAGGGTATCTTACTTTAGGGTACCAAGTTTGTTTGCACTGCTCTACGCATTTGGGATATCCGCATATTCACTATTAGGTTGAATAAGGCGGATTTTAGAGGAAATGTATTTGTATTTGCGTGGAGTGAGATAGGGAAACACTTTAGGAAAATCCATTTCGAAATACCCTGATTTCGCCGTCACTAGAAGATAAGTACATTTATTTGCGTGTTCACAGTTGCAGATAAAATAAATGGTACAAAACTCCGCACGAACTTTCTCTCTTTATTGTTTAGAAATGGAGATATTTACTTAAAATTCGTAATATAATATACACTAGCAAACCCGAGAACAAACTACGCTAGACATAGGTAAAAAAAAAATTATTCATGGTATTAAATTTTATAATTTTATTTTTGAAGAATTAACGTCTTCATTTGTATATTTGGATCAATACAAAATATCGATATTGGGTCCCCAAGGGTCAACACTTCTTATTAAAAATTGTATTTACGGTTAAAATTTTCGTCATTTTATTAGGGAATATCTTATGGTTATTGCATTGCTATTAAATTTCTCTTTAATAAATTTTTACCAATTAAATAGGTAATTATTGACTATTGAGTCTAAAATGAGAGAATCGTTATAGCCGATTTTGAGAAAATATAATTTTTCTTATTTCACTCTTTAGTAAACTGCTATTAATTTTAGGGTTGGACAGACGGCGTTGCAAAAAACACTTTTTAGGGTTAGGGGGGTCATGAAACGTCGACATCCATCAACATCTCGGGCTAGGTTTTTTTTTTACTGACGTAAGACTTTAAGCTAAAGTGTTGGTAAAGTTAAAAGAAACATATGTCTGGGTATAGCTTGAAAATTTTGGTTTTATAAAAATAGATTTCAAGTAAAAGATGTTTATTATAAATAGATTCACATGTATGAAATGGTAAGTAATTTCACATCTAAAAGACTTACGGAGATACAATTAAAAATTATAATTTACGCATCATACCGGAACCCTTAAAGTCATTTTGACGAAAAGTTGGAGGTAGCAATTTGGTTTGTAATATTTATCATAGCTTAGAAATGAAATTTAATCAAAATCATTAAAGCCGATTTTGATAAAAAAAAAAAAGATCTTTTTCTCTTATCCGCCCTTAAAGAAACCATTAATTTTAGGGTTGGATATCCAATTTAAAAATTCCTCGGGGTAAACCTATCAAAACCCTATATACCAAGTTTTAGCCCAACCGATAAAATAGTTTAGGATATAGCCCGAGGTCCAGACTGATAGACAGATGGACAGAAGTGCGAAAATTACTTGTTAAGGTACGGGGTGTCATGAGACGTCGATATCCATCAAAATCTCGAGTTCAATCTTTTGATGATAACAATACTTTCTCAACCTGTAAGATAGCGAGAAAAAGGTGTAATTAATATGTCAGCATAAAATGACATACATAAAGAAATAAGCTTGATTTTTTTTATTAGAGCCAAGAAATAACTAACAAGAATTCTAAAAATATTTCAAATCAAAAATATCAATAAAAAAAAAGAGCCTTTCAAATATTTTTCCATATATTTTGATATGGGCTAGAGCAAGTTGTTACTTCTATTTATCTGTATTTGTCTCATTTATGACTCTGACAAATATAAAAGTGACAGAGGTATGAACGATACTAGTAGTAACATTCAATATACAGCCAGCCCCTGTGATGACTGGAGTGAAGGTGTCGCTTGTAGGGTCAGTTGGTGTATGAACGATACTAATAGTAACATTCAATATACAGCCAGTTCCTGTGATGACTGGAGTGAAGGTGTTGCTTGTAGGGTCAGTTGGTGTATGAACGATACTAATAGTAACATTCAATATACAGCCAGTCCCTGTGATGACTGGAGTGAAGGTGTTGCTTGTAGGGTCAGTTGGTGTATGAACGATACTAATAGTAACATTCAATATACAGCCAGTCCCTGTGATGACTGGAGTGAAGGTGTTGCTTGTAGGGTCAGTTGGTGTATGAACGATACTAATAGTAACATTCAATATACAGCCAGTCCCTGTGATGACTGGAGTGAAGGTGTTGCTTGTAGGGTCAGTTGGTGTATGAACGATACTAATAGTAACATTCAATATACAGCCAGTCCCTGTGATGACTGGAGTGAAGGTGTTGCTTGTAGGGTCAGTTGGTGTATGAACGATACTAATAGTAACATTCAATATACAGCCAGTCCCTGTGATGACTGGAGTGAAGGTGTTGCTTGTAGGGTCAGTTGGTGTATGAACGATACTAATAGTAACATTCAATATACAGCCAGTCCCTGTGATGACTGGAGTGAAGGTGTTGCTTGTAGGGTCAGTTGGTGTATGAACGATACTAATAGTAACATTCAATATACAGCCAGTCCCTGTGATGACTGGAGTGAAGGTGTTGCTTGTAGGGTCAGTTGGTGTATGAACGATACTAATAGTAACATTCAATATACAGCCAGTCCCTGTGATGACTGGAGTGAAGGTGTCGCTTGTAGGGTCAGTTGGTGGCTTCACAGACTGATGTGCAATAGTACCTCACTCTTTTCCCTAGTAAACCTATTCGGTGTAGCCTAGGCTTTACAGCTGACGGTGGAATTGTTGAGGATCCAACCAACCTTCGAGTTGAATACTATACATGCATACATACATACTTATACATACATACATATACATACATACATATTATTATTAGCACCGCGTCTTACTACCCATTCGGGTTATACGCAATACATACATACATACATATACATACATACATATATACATATATACATACATATATACATACATATATTACATACATATATACATACATATACATACATATATACATACATATACATACATATATACATACATATACATACATATATACATACATACATATACATACACATACATACACATACATACATACACATATACATACATACATACACATATACATATACATACATACATATACATACATACACATACATACATACATACGTGTACATATACATACATACATATATACATACATACATATACATACATACATATACATATACATATACATACATACATACATATACATACCATACATATACATACATACCATACATATACATACATAACATACATATACATACATAACATACATATACATACATAATATACATATACATACATACATTACATACATATACATACCATACATATACATACCATACATATACATACCATACATATACATACCATACATATACATACCATACATTACATACCATACAATACATACCATACAATACATACCATACAATACATACCATACAATACATACCATACAATACATACCATACAATACATACCATACAATACATACCATACAATACATACCATACAATACATACCATACAATACATACCATACAATACATACATTACAATACATACATTACAATACATACATTACAATACATACAATACAATACAATACAATACATTACAATACATTACAATACATTACAATACCATACCATACCATACCATACCATACCATACCATACCATACCATACAATACCATACAATACAATTACATACCATACCATACCATACCATACAATACAATTACATACCATACCATACCATACAATACCATACCATACCATACCATACAATACATACATACATACATACATACATACATACATACATACATACATACATACATACATACAATACATACATACATACATACAATACATACATACAATACATACATACAATACATACATACATACATACATACATACATACAATACATACATACATACATACATACAATACATACAATACATACATACTCACTCCAGGGGGGAATGATAGAGGAAGAATTCTATAATGTTTTAACACTAAATACCGGTTTAATTTGAGGATTTCTAAATGTTTATTTATAAAATACTAGAAAAATTGGAAAAAATTGTAAATATTAAGACTATGATTAACATTTGAATTAGGTTGGTTTCTAGATATTAATAATAATAATAATATTATTATTATTATTATTGTTGTTTATAAACCCATCGACACAATGGGGTCATTAGAGACTTATAAAATATAAAGACAAAGTAAAATCCCCATAGGGGAGAGTCAAAGTAAATAGTCCACCTGTTAGAATAAGCAGGCAGATACAAAATAAAAGACAATATACAATACTAAAAATGTATGTGAAAAAAATCTCAATATGAGAGACTGCCTATTTGAGACAATCCATAGGAGTGTTTAAATGAGCTATTACAATTATAACCCTTTAGATCTAAAAATATGACACCAAAATCACCTCAGGAGGGAGATGGACTGCCTCCTTGGCTGCCTGGCCCACCAGTTCATTTCCTGAAAGACCTGCGTGACCAGGAATCCAGCAAAAGGCAAGTCGGCTGTTTAATGGATAAATTTAAAAAAATGTCTCATGTAGGATCTGCACGAAGGGACTCCAGGAGTAGAGTGTGGACAATTCCAACAGAGCACTCATGGAATCCGTGCAGATGAGAACAGAACGGTGACACGATAAACAAAACACAACTATTTAAAAATGGCGTATAATTCCGCCATAGAAACACTGGCCTCACCAGGTAAACCATATTTAAAAATTTTTCCTCCCACAACAAACGCGCATCCCACGGTGGCCCCAAACTTTGAGGCATCCGTGTGGGGATTTGCTTAACACCCTGAAAGCGAGAGAAGAGGAGCTCGTTAAAGGTCCTCTCATATATACTATGTGAGGTGGTCGCTTTAGGTAACTTGAAAAGATCAAAGTGACATTTCGGGAGGCGTATCTTTCAGGGAGAAACTAGCCTTTGGCAGGACTATCCCACACGTGTCGAAAACCGATAGCATCCGGATCCCAAATGGTCTTGCACTACGCCATTTGGTTTCATACAAGACACAGGAACACAAGAACACAGGACGATAGGCAACTTGCATCGATATGATATGCAGTTTTGAAACGTAAGATGCCAGAAGATAGGA
>CABFVZ010000874.1:92407-123606 GCA_902151445.1 Timema monikensis | reverse complement strand
GGGGGGGGGGGGGGGGGGGGGGGATGAGGTCTCATGGTCGTCGGCACAGATGCTGACGACAGGACTAGTACGAAAAGAACCAGAAGCCAGTAAAATGCCAGCATGGTGTACATTATTTATCATCTTTAATGCCAAAGGTCTGGCCGAATCATAAACAAAGCTTCCGTAATCAAGTTTTGATCTCACCAACGCCCTATAGAGGCGCATCGAGGTTTCCCGATCAGCACCCCAAGAGCAACCACTAACATCCTTAAGCAAATTCAGTGCTTTGACACACCTCGCTTTCAATTCTTTGATGTGGGAGATCCAAGTTAGTTTAAAATCAAATAAAAGTCCCAAAAGCCTTAAGGTCTCTGAGACAGGTATAACAATGTGGTTCATTAAATTATTGGGGGCTGACTGTATTCCGCGTAATCTGTGTAAGTGGACGACCGTCGTCTTGGCTGCGGAGAAGCGATAGCCATTACGCGATGCCCATGACCAAAGATTGTTTACAGCAAGTTGTATCTGCCGTTCATCCCTGAAGAGACGCGATGAACTGCAATAAATTGAGTAGTCATCCACGGAAAGGCATGAACGGACAGATAAGCGCACGTTGTCCACAATGCCGTTTATTACGATGATGAACAACGGACAGCTTAAAATACTGCCTTAAGCCACCCCATTTTCTTGAATAAAATCAACGAAAAAGGTAAGGTAAGGAGCTCAAAAGCGGTGGTATCCAATAATTGTACGAGGAAAGCCGTGTTAGCTGCCAAGGTCGTCAACGGAGAAGTCAAAAAGCTTTTGTGCAGGACTAAACGGCAGGGGAAGGAAAGAATGAAGTAAGGAAAGAGAAGGGAGAAGAAATAAAGAGAGAGAAAGGGAAAGTAAGAAAAAAGGAGGTGAAAGTAAAGATATAAGAAAGGTTGGTTCTGCACGAGGTACGTCCTGCACAGAAGCATCCCCTTTTAGTCGCCTCTTACGACAATCAGGGGTTACTGCGGGACTATTATAAACCCTGTCACGTAGGAGGGTGGTTTCTAGTATTCATAAAAGTTTGGGTCAGTTATTATCAAAGGTAGCTATGCATAAAAATATAATAATTACTTATTGTTCCAAAAAGTGATTTATAATTAAGGTTGCGGTTTCAAAATAGAAAAATATCTGATTATATATAATTTATTAAATTAGTTTTTGCCAGCAGGAAACACAGTGTTGTCATAATTATTTCACAGCTAATTTATGACGCTAACTTTGGATGAGTGATTTGATTTTTTTATTTGTTTTGGTTATAGTTGAATTGTCAATGTGCATATCGTGTAAATAAAATATAATACCTACCACGGTTGTAATATAAATAACAGCTATTTGCTATTTATAAAATACAATTTCAACTGATAATTACGACAAAGCTTATACACAAATATTTACAAATAAAATGAAAAAGTGACAGTGAAGCAAATAAAGCTCTGGGAATGACTGTAGAGGAAGAAGGTTAATATGAATGATAGAATTACAGCTATCCATATTTTATCACATATTTACGACAGAGTAAATACTAATTTATTAATATATATAAGGATTTTTAAACTAAAAAGTTCCCGAGGGCCACAATTGAAATACATAACTCTAATACTGGACCAAACCATAATCGTCTAGTTTTTGTCAAGTTATGCAAAAACGAGAACTAGTATTTAATTGTAAATGAAATAATTGGAATTTAAACATGTTTTATTACATAATATTATCGAATTTTCCGAATAAACTACTACATATGATACGTATTCGTCTTCACGTTTTACCGGCAAATCAAAACTTTAGGTTTCTCGGCTAGGAACATATCCTTTATTACAGTAGATTACTTTAAAATAAATTTTGTGGGTCGCAAAAAAGGCATCGCGGGCCGCTAGCTGGAAAGCCCTGATATAGATTATGATGGAATTTCAACACGCAAAAATAAGTATGCACAGTAACAAATAGAAATACAAAGTTTGTATATTTTGTTCATTATTATTATTATTATTATTATTATTATTATTATTATTAGGTCTTCTGTCTTACGACAGGTCCATTTCTTTTGTCAGTGAACTTGAACAGCCAATGTTCCCTCTCCTCCACCTCCTCTTTCGGCTACCAGAATTTTCTTTTTTCCTTAAAGTCATCCCGTATTTGAGTCCATCTTCTTTCTAAGCTCCTCTTTCTCATAACCTTTTCCTTCTATGACATCATGCAAACGATAGTTATTCCTGAGGATGTATCAAATCCAGTTTATTTTTACCGAAGAATCCCATCCAAAATGGTTTTCTTCTCACCCACACTTCTTCATACTTCATTATTGTCACTTTGTATGTCCATTTGATCTTCTCGAGTTTTCTCCAGCACTATATTTCAAAGTTCTCCAAGAACCTATTTTTCATCTTCCTAAGAGTCTAAGTTTCTGCTCCATATAGCGCGATGCTCCAAATGTAGCATTTCATCAGTTTCTTCCTCAGTTTCAAACTCAACTTGCTGGTCAGCCTGGTCATTTGTTGAAAGCTTTCTTGGCCATGGCGACCCTTGACCTAATTTCCTTGGTACTTGAACTGCTCTATGTTTTTCAACTCCTGGTTTCCAACTTTGATTTTCAGCGGATCTTCATTTTGGAAATCACCATCACTTTTGACTTCTCAATGCTAATATTCATCCCATATCTTCTCCCTATCTCCACTAGCCGGTTCATCATTCCCTGCAACTCTTTATTTTTGGACGGCTATGCTAGATCATCTGTGTATTTTAATGTGCGTATGATACGTACTATCCTGAAATTTCATTGTCCCTCTAAGGCAGTACTTTCCAAACTGGGTGTCACCTAAAGATACATGGGATATTGCGAGCTGACTGATATATACATAAATATATAAATTATTTTGTATATTTTAAAATATTAGCTTGCGTAACATGAGGTGCGTGTCAAAAGTGCAGAATAGCTGTCTATATATAGTAAATATTATTCTATGAGAACAGCTCAGTCAGTCTTTACGTTGCAGCATTGTGTGAACCAGTTGGTGTACGTGCATAGACTCTTCTCAACGATCATTTCATAAACGTAAGGCCGTAAGCAAGAACATCCTTAGTGAAAATAGGAAGTTAGCAGATTTTTTCGCTGTAAAAAAAACTCCTCTACCTAGAGTGTGCTCGGGACTAAACTATAGTGCTACCATCTTTTATGACGGTCTTTTCTTGTAAAAAATTCCCCTTGCTTATCTTAGTAAGAAAAGCAACACTTCTAAGACTCCGGGTCCACTAATAGTTGCGTTTTTGCATACGCCCTAAACTCAGGCGGCTGTAACTCGACTCAGCCACTGTTATTGTTCTACTGAAGTAAGTAAACACATCAACTGGTACAGCCTCCAACACATCAACTCGTCCACTCAAACTTGGATTGCTCAGTGCAAACGCGTGATAAGTAATTACGACTCTAACTAACCTAATCCAACCAGGTGGTTTTAATACAATGCATGCGAAATGACTGAATGTAATATATAATATTTTGACGACCAATTGTGATACCAGTGCTGTGAAATTTTACTACTTGATTTTTGGGTGTGGGCAGAGGGGGTTTCCGGTATACAGCTTGTACTTAGTAAGCTTTTGCACTGAACAATTCAAGTTTGGGTGGACGAGTTGATGTGTCGGAAGGTAGACAAAGTGATGTGTTTACTTTCTTCCACAGAACAATAACAGTGGACGAGTCGAATTTCACCCTCTCATGGCTCAGTAGTGCCTGTTTCGCCACACAGTACAATGTAGCAGTGTAGTGGTTTCTGCGTTAATATTACTTTTATTGTTGCGTGTAATTGTAAAATAGTCCTACATTTTTACGAATTTTAAAGTGGTTATCTCTAACCATTCAATAGTGTGAAAGAGAACTATCGCTGATGTCGAAGATGATTCAACAGGCATTGTATAAACTATTAATAGCAAAACAAATGTTGAAGCTTCAATAAGTAAGAAAGTGTTTTCATCCTCATCAAGCATTGGCAGCACCGAATTCACAAAAGGTAAAATACGTTTATATAGTGATGATTATTTGAAAATGTGTTTCACGTGGTCTGGTGAAAAGAGAAGTCCTATGCCGGAATGTTTAGTTTGCGGAGAAAACCTGTCTGTTAATTATTTAAAAGAAATGTTAAATAACAAATCAAAACAGAGTGCTATATTTTCTAAGAAGTTCAAGACTTTTGACAAAGCTAAGGAAACAAGTTACCTAGTATCTGAGTGGCAAAAAATTCACTACCAAACTCAGCTGGCGAAAACACAGTTATTCCAGCATGCAGTACTATCGTAAAACTATGTTTGGTCCTTAATATAAAGTTTAAATTAAGAAGATTACTTTGGCTGACAATACAGTTGGCCGAAGAATTCAGGATTTATCTGAAAACGTCGAAAATTTAGCGAGAGCTAAGGTTAGACAAAATAGTGCAATATTTGCAATTCAGGTTGACGAATCAACTGATCCAAGTGGACTTGCTCAACTTCTGGCTTACATACGTTTTATTTATGAAGGAAAAATTATTGAACACTATTTGTGTTGCTCTGAAATTCCTCTTACCACAAGAGAAGACAGTTTTAAAGTTTTAAATGACAACACGGAGAAAAATAATTTATCTTTGTTGAACTGTGCTGGAATATGTACGGATGGCTGTCCTTCAATGACAGTCTCTACAAAAGGCTTTATTTCTTTGTACAAAAAACAAAATGGGAAAATAGTTACCACAAATTGTTTTCTACACAGGGAAATGCTGGTTACAAAAACTGTTGGTGAAGATTTAAATACAGTTTAAGACAAATTCATACAGACAGTAATTTTAATTAAAAGTAGCCCTCTTAAATCAAGCAAATTCTGTCATATTGTAGAAAAGAAAATTGGAGAAAAATACAAAAATCTCTTTCGTCATACTAAAGTGCGATGGTTTTCTAGAGGACGACTCTTAAGTTGTGTTTATGAGCTCAGATTTACAATGTTGAAGTTATTTAAGCGAAAAAATAAAAAGGAATTTATAGATCTGCTTAGAAACAAACTATGTCACACCAAATAAGCTTTTCTGTGCTATGTATTTGAGCTCTTGAACAAAACCAATTCTAGTTTGCAAGGAAGGGATGAGAACATTTTGACTTCATTAGACAAAATTTCAGCTTTCAGGGACAAGCTATCAATTTGGTCTCGGAAAGAGAACGAGGATAGCTATTAAATGTTCCCAAACACATTTAATTGTGATTTGAAAACAGAAATAAAAGACGTGATTTATAACTATTTGACATTACTCAGAGATAAGCTTGAAAGTTACGTTCAAGATCTTAATACAAACTCATATGACTGGATAAGAAATCCATTTGTTTCATCTGATGTTGGTGGGCTTTCTCTTGCAGAAAAAGAGGAATTTTCAGAGCTGAAAAATGATAGGATTTTGAAGTTAAAACATCAAGAAGATGGGATGGACAAATTCTGAATCTCACTTCTAAAGACTTTCCGCATTTGGCTAAACGGGGTCTCGTAGTTTTGTTACAGTTTTCGACCATGTATCCTTGTGAAGCTGGATTTTCTGTAATTACCAATATTAAAACAGTGAAACGTGGCAGTTTAAAAATGCTGGTGTGAATAAATCGCACATTCGTCCCAACATAAAATAAATTTGTAAGAATCGCCAAGCACACGTGAACCACTAAAACTAATGGTGAAAATGTTTGTGTTTGTTTTTCTCTTCCTAGAAACATATGAAAATATTGTGAGTATGTTTCTTTACCTCATATAATAAAGCTGTAAATATATTTTTGTTTATACTCCTCATATGAAAAGTACAAAAATATCGTAAATGTTTGGAATAATTTCATTTCTAGGGTGGGGTGTTGCATACAATTTTGGAGGTTTGTAGTATGTCATCATGAAAAAACTTTGGAAAGCACTGCTCTAGGGCTTCTCAGACCATCCACCCTCTATACAAGTTGACCAAACTGGGTGACAGACAACATCCTTGCCTCGCTCTCTTCCTATCTCTACGTTGTTGGTTTCTCCATCATTTAGCCTCACCTTCACACGCTGTCCCAGGTACAGATTTGCAATCAGCCTTCTGTCCCTCCAGTCGACGCCAATCTTCTCGAATATTTTCATCAGTTTCTTCCATTTCACTCTATCGTACGCCTTTTGCAAGCCTATAAAACCAATGTAGACCTCTTCCTTGACTTCCAGAACTCTCTATGAAATTATTCTCAGCATCCCGATGATATCTATGGTTCCTTTTCTTTTTCTGAATTCCAGTCGCTTGTTGAGTATTCTCGCCACGAACTTCCCTTAATAAGAGATGAGGCTGATGGTCCTGTGGTCACTGCATTTTTTGGCTTGTTTTTTTTCTCTTTAGAGTCAACCATGGCTACGCCTAGAAAGTCCTTGGGCCAAATAAATATATAAACATATATTATTATTATTATTATTATTATTATTAGCACCGCGTCTTACTACCCGTTCGGGTTATACGCACTTACGCTAATTTGTAATGGTAGGGTGATTGTGAGATGAAATGAAGGACCTACAGTTTAACGTGGAATCCGAACCACGGTGGAGGCCTGGCTTTCCCCACATTCACAAGATGTCTTGTCAGAGGTGAAGGAAGGGTTTGGTAATCAGATAAATCTGTGCCGGGACCGAGGATTGAACCCCGGCCGCCAGCACAGAAGTCTGACACCTTACCCCTAGACCACCAGGTCACCGACTATAAACATATAATTGTTAACTTTTTTTTTTTTTTAGATTACACGAGAATGTAATGACTAGTGCTCAAATTAGTACAACTATGAGATCAACCAAATTAGTGAGGGCGTGGACTAAACACCATGTTCGTTTAAGATGGTTTGCCAATGACGAAGAGGTCGGGGTTCTAATCCCAGATGGATGAATAGGGGTGTATTCTTTTTTAATTATTTTCAATTCTCTCTACTCAAGAACGTTTCCTTTAAAATTCTACTTACTCTATTCCTACCCTTTTAGCGTAAATATATTAAAAGTGCTGACGGATAGTAAGACGCTGTGCAAAAGTATTAGCTAGACAACCCACTTTGGGAGTCGAATTGTTTAACTAAGGTATCACTCTCACAATATTCTGGACAACCGATGACGTACAGATCAGGGTTCAAATCATGGTCGGGTATACTGAGGGTGATTTCTCCTAAATAATTTTCCCCTCACCCCAGGGAAAAGTGGGTAAATGCCTTCTAATGTCTACCTTAATCATCCCTACTTAATCAGTGTAAAATATACAGATCGGCTCGAACGGGAGCTAACACGCGAAGGTGGGAAAAAATATCTCACTGATAATTTATAAATTCTATGGCACGGTATGTTTGAAAAATGTTCGCAGGCAGGGATTTGAAAACTGGATGTTTGGGAGTATTTTAATTAAGACCTTTATCTTTGTTTAAAAAGTTTATTGTCAAATTCCACGTTGCTAATGACAAATATTCAATGATCGTTGAAATTACTATAAGTAGAATAAAGAATGGGAAATTCTAAAACCTTGCTCAGGTTATTGACCTAGACGCAGATGAGAGGATAACATTTAGAATGTACTTGAAAGCTATGGGGTGTAGTGAGATGGACTGAATATAACTAGCTCGAGATAAGGATAGGCTGTAGTGAGGTGGAATGGATATAACTAGCTCAATATAGGAATAGGTGTCATATTTTTGTAAGTGTGGCAATACACTTTCGAGCTCCTAGTGCCCTATCGTAAGTAAGAGAATTAAACTAACCGTACCTTTTGAAGCAAAGTTTTACTTATTTGTGACAAAACTTTTTTTTTGCATAAACACTTTAAAAATAGACTTAAATTCACACTCCCTTCCACCTCACTACCTTCCTCAACTTCCAGACCACCCTAACTCCCACCCTGCTACAGCAACTGGATTACCGAGGTACACTTGTCCAAGCAGGGTAGAGACATTCCTCTATAATGTACATCTCCCAAGACACTAAAGCCTTGAAGGTATGTAGATACTAGGGTTGAATGGGGCCATAACGTGGTTCAGACAGTCAAACTGGAACACTGATCATCCCCTGACATAGCGTATTGTCTTGTGATATACTCCATCAGAAGATGTTCTGCTAACACACATACAAGGGAGCTAATCAGAGATAAGAACGTAGTCCATTATTTGGGTTTACTAATGTGGCAACCTTGTCCGTGTTTTAATGGTACTCTTTAATACAAATTTTAACTTATTCGCAAACCCTCAAAGAGAGAAATTATTGTGATCGTGGAATAAATTGAGCTCAAGATTTTGATGGATGTCAACGTTTCAAAACCCTCTAGGTCCAAAAAAAGCTCTTTTTTTTAAAAAAAAAAAAAAGTATTTTGCCTTTTACCGGGACTAGAGTCAAAACCATTTTACCAATCAGGATAAAACTAGGTTTTTAAGGTTTTCATAAGGTTCCCCAGAGGTTTTTTTAATTATCTATCTAACCCTAAAAATTAAGGATGAAATAAGAACTATCTTATTCGATTTTCTCAAAATTGGCTTTAACGATTTTGATTAAAATTCGTATCTAGGCCTTGTTTAGCATTACAAACAAAACGGTACATCTCCTTTTTCCATTAAATTAACTTTTAAGGTACTTTACATGAGAGGATATCTCTAATTTTGATCATATCTCCGCAACTATTTGATGTACAAAATACCTTACCATTGCAAGGTTGTAGAACTATTAAAAATAAAACTTTTATTATTTGAAAGAACATTTTATAAAATCAATAATATTATTAATTAGAGCTACACAGATCAAATAATAATAATATGATTCTGTAACAGTGTATATTATTTCATGTATGCTATTTGGTTAGATAAGATGATATTTTTTTCCCCCATTATGTTTTTACTAAAATATATATTATTTGATTTCGTGTTTCTTACGAGCTATACGTAAATATCTCCATTTTTAGACAAAAGCGCGAGAACGTATGTTCGGTGCACCTTACCCTTTTGTAATCACTATTATTTATTAATTATAAAATACTAATCAGCATCGGTGATCGTATGGTCCAACGCGTCACTTTCTTGTTGACTGGATTGCCAAGGACAGGGTGATTGGGGTTCAAATCCCGGTAAGTTTGCTCAAAATATTAACCTTCTTATCCCTAGCCCATTAGTGCAATTTATATATATATATATATATAACACTCGCACTTAATTTTCCACTGCGTCTTACTATCCGTGTATATATATATATATATATATATATATATACACACACACACACACACACACACACACACACACATGAATGGATAGTAAGACGCAGTGGAAAATTAAGTGCGAATGTAGCTCAGATGCGGAACTAAGACCTTAAATATAGGCTATTAATAGAGATTATATGATAAAATCTTTAATTTTTAATTATTACGTTTTCCTACCATTACTTGTATTAAGAGCACGTCTTACTTCACTGATAGCACCTAACCTAGGTCAGACTTATAATTCGAGCCCAGCATCCCATCATAGTGCGGTTTTCGATATTATAATTTTTTTTAAAAAATGGTTAAACTAAGACCAGTGAAACCACTCTAGCACATTAACACTAATATATTTTAAAATATCGAACAAAATTAAAAATACTATTGAAGTGATCTTAATTTCGCTGTAGTCAAATTAAGAATGCAAAATTCCCTGCTTGGATATGTTTTCTGGTTGAAGCGTATTCCTTTGTCTAATATCCATATCAATAAGTAATTAGATGAGCTCTTAAAAGCATTACATTTTAAGAAAAACATTTGTTTATTCTTCTAGAGAGAGATGGAAAAACACAATTTTAGAATGGATTGGAACATCCCAGAAAACCTGATGGAAGAACGAGCCCCCTCCCCCTCTCATCCTCGTGGGTTATTATTATATACCGCTACAACTATTCATACTACCCACCCTCTCGTTTGTTGCTGGTCAAAATTTCACAAGAATGGCCTTATCTGGCAACTACAATAGTTACTAGATCAACTTTCATGTATTTATACTTCAATTCATACGATCATCAACCTTCACTTTTGATAAATACTAGTAGTTTTGTGAACAGTATACCTCGCTACCTCCATGTGCTTAACGTTAATACAGTCATAGAATTTATCTTTGGATTTCAAGATAATGTTTTTCCTCAGTGATCCAGTTAGACAGAAAAATAATTAGTACTAAGAGTATATTCAATAGTACATTAAATTCATAAATAATAGCCATGATTTTTATTGTTTAAGATGTCAGTCTCACAATATGTCAATTTTTTTTTTTTTTTAATCCCTGGGTACTCGATCGATTGCTTAGAATTATAAACCCAAATCACATGTGCTGATCTATTAAAAGAAAAACTTTTGAGCAGCCGCTATATTGAAACATAAAATCAGATTTAAAAATTATGTACTTGTATTCAAAAAATATCCATGTTAAATTTTGTTAAAATTGATCAATGCACTTGGCAGTTGTCGTGTGAAAACAGACATACAGATATTTGAGTGTATTCCATCTTGAACAAATAGTAAAATCAAACAATTATGTACAAATTGTGTTGGGAAGAAGTTTAAAGAATGCCCTTGGCAAGTTTCGTTAAATATGGTCAGCATATTTGACATTTATTGTCGAATAACCAGGCGGATAGACAGACAAAATGGCGAATGGATATAGACGCATCTAAATATCATATTCTGTACAGAGTCTAAAGTGGCTGCGTTAGCTTATAGTAGCTAAAGATTTCCACACGTCCATCACAGACTCTGCTTTGAAATATGAGTGAAGAATGACCCTGGGCACGGGATGATTCCTGGATAGCTCAATGGCCAGAGCATTGGTGTACTAAGCCAAAGACCTCGGGTTCAGTTCCCGTGTCTAGGTGTCATGTTTCAATTTAAAGAATGTAAAATAGGGCAGTTTCTTCGCTCGGTCTGTTAAAAATACCTATAAAATAATAAAAAGTCATCAATTTTAGCTACTAAAAATATGCTATTGTTTCCTAAAAGGTCCTACGTATGAACAGTGAGTAGTATCGCTAGAGTCAGAGACTATTTTACATCAGTGTCCTTGAGGAGAAGAATGGAGGAGGGATCAAGTTTGTCAAGCAGCAAAGTTTGCGACCGAGTTAGCTCTGCGCCAGATTGTTCCAGACTTTACGATAGTGTCTTCCAACCTAAACAAGTTCACTGCGAAATACAACATGCCAACCTTACGGTAAAAATAAATAAAGAATAATAAAAGTTTGGGAGAGGAAAAGGGGGTGTTATGAATATTCTCGTCACGACTACATGACAAGTGGTAGTTTCAATCCGTGACCGGGTGACACACACACACACACACACACAAATTGTGTCTGGGCGAGGATGTAGGGGGCAGGAATGGGAAGACGGGGTCAGGGGGTAGTGAGTGAGGTTGGCAAGGGATGTTTCCACAGCTTTGTGTTGGAAACTACACGCATAGGTTAGAAAGGGTTGAGAAGTTTGCTTAAAGACCCCTTGTACCAGAGGTCACTTAGTCCATTGCTCAGTCTGGGGGAAACTTCTCACTGTTACGTGGGTTGCATAGCTAGGAGAAACACGTTTAAAATTCTTTTTTTTAAATGAGACCACCAAATTTGGAAATTTATCAACATCATGCACAGCTTCTTACATCTCATACGGTCTTTACTCATTTAATATAAATAATAAGGTAAGGGTGAGAAGCGATTTATTAAGAATCATTCTTAGTACACCCATCCGAATTTCTAATATATTACATTTCATCATTATATAGAATTTACAATCCGGCATTTCACTTTGTTTTCTTGAGTATTTTAGTTTGCTTCGGCCAGCGGCTTACTAAGCCTGTCGTGGCCTACATCTGGGTAGAGGGGCTGCCGCTTATAGGTCCTCAGACAGACCTTATCTTCGCAACTCATTATCACCAACCCTCTCACTCCCAGCCCACCAAGTTTGCACCTGACCTGGCTTCCTCTTGGGTTAAACCCAACCTCCCCATAGTTACTCAAGCCCGGGGGTACACCACTTGGCAGTGAGGTCAGGAGTGAGTAGGAGAGACCAAGGAGAACCCACTAGGCAGTCTCCTTGTGTTGCGCGTCACCACCTGGTTAGAAGTAGTAGGGAGTTTGAGGAATGTATACTAAACTGACCCAGCCACAATGTGGAAACAGTTGATGATGATGATGATTACTATACAGAATGAGCCAAAAGTCTAGAAACATAGAGAGTACGTTTTCTTGCAGGTTTTGGGTGACATATGATGGCTTTGTCAAAGGAAGAATACTTTGGTATCATCTTAAATGTTAGTAACGGCAGTTTCAGACAAATTTAACCATCGATACTTCTCATAAGCGCGCATAGAGTGTGATAGATGCTCGTGAAGGATAATGGTGGTTGAAATCCTCTTCAAAGTGCCTGAAACTGCCGTTACAAACATTTAAGATGATACCAAAGTGTTCTTTCTTTGACAAAGCCATCATATGTCACCCAAGCATCAAAAAAAAAAAAATACGTTTACAGACATTTTACTCCCTATGTTTCCAGACTTTTGACGCACTATTTTTCCAAACTTTCGACTCACTATGTATATTACCTTAATTTACACTGAAAGATAGCAGTTTTACCTTGACTGTGTCAGAGATAGACATATTTAGTCTCGCTAAAAGTGTACAGGCTTGACAAGATCAAACTCGCTTTGGTCAGCAATTACTACAGCAGCAGTCACGCGTCAACATATTGTTTTTGGTTACTAAATAGTGTTGTGTCTACTTGCAAACCTATTAATAATAACTATGGAAAACTTAGAGGGGGTAACGAACCTGTTTTGGGGTATAAAACCCCCGAGTTTTGTCCATTAGCAAAGAGAGTGAGTACTGGAGAGTCGGAATTAAGGGGTCCGTCTTCTAATGCTTTAAGAACTATAACTGCCCGACCAACAATCAGTCTGGGGGGATATCCCGGGTGTAGAATGGAAGCATAGCAAGGGGAAGAGCGGGCTACCACAAAACACCTAGATACTCAAGATTATATTAATCCTCGAGTCACGTTATAGTCGTCAAGATCGCGAGCATTAGAGACGTAACAACTAGTTTAGTTTAGTAAACTAGCAGATTGTATACTGTAAGACACTGACAGAAGCGAGGACATTTTATTAAATATCTATAAAACTAAACGGGTTCAACCAACATCACACACTGTATATTCTAGTTTGTGTTCATCTAGACTTCAAATAAGTTACTATTAGTGAACCCAACAATTATTTATCGATACTCAACCCAACCTACTAAAATCCTCCTGCCAGATTTGCCCACGGGGTTGGGCGGGGTAGCGATAACTGTTCACACGACATCTTATAACCGGAAACCGACCGGATTTTGATGATAATGTCATTTTTTATTATTTTATATCACAAACAATGCTCATATGCCGTAAAATTTGTTCTTATCGATGAAATTTAGATTTTATAGGTAGTTGCTTAAGCATTTTTTAAGTACCTATTTATGTTGAGTATTATCGATGTTTTGAAAATTCATTAATCCTTACAAATAAGATTTTTCGCCACACAGTTGTCGAACTGACAAATGTAGGTTTCAAATACATTTCGTAAACTCTATACAGCCTAGTGGCAGTACTTTACCAGTAATGTGAATTTTCCTACCACAACATAAAAGTTATTGCTTCTGAAGCAGTTATATTTAAATCAATGTTTATGTTTTTTAGAAATTCAAGATTTTATTTGATAAGGGTTTATAATGGAATACGATATTTTTTTTAATTTGTAAAGGGCTTGTTTGAAATGTTCATGATTCAGAGTTTTATTACATGTTTAGGTCTTTTTTTTAAAAAAAAAAATCAAGTCATTTTTTAGCATTTTAATGCCATTATATTAATCAAGCTTTTACTATTTTTAGGTCATACAAATACAGGCTCTGCTTATAGCTATTAGCATAGTGGAACCAAGCAAAATAAGCTTGCTGCAGTCCCATTTATAACATTTTACTATATTACTGGTATTATTTTAAAGGTATTTATAATTAATATCAAAAGTAATAGCTGCAGATTACTGAATTGATATATGCATACGTGAAAGTAGATCTAATAACTTTTCTAGCTATCAGATAGGGCTCTTCTAGTGAAAATAGGACTGTACCTTCCAGGATGAACGGAGATACTAAAAAGAAACAGCCTCTATACGTTTTAGTGTCTTGCTGGGGAAGATATGAATTGAATAAAAGAAAAAGTTACTATATTTTGATCTACTTAGGGTCTTATAGTTTTGAAATGTTTACAATATTAAATATCTAGATAATTGTTTAGTTTAATAAATTATGGTTAACTACAAATTTAATTTGACGAAACGCTGTACACTAAAATAAACATAATTGACCGAGTGGAGTAAAGATACTGATTTAACTCGTTCGTCGGGCTTTTTTTTTTTGTCTGTTGGTTCCATGATAACCGCTGAGTACGTGGGCCAATTTTAACTAAATTTGTCAGAGGCATTCATTGGACTTAGGTCAAACGACGTATGTGTAATTTTTTTTGACATGTATTGTGAGAATAATGTCTTAAAAACGTGAACAACCATAATGCCCTATTAATATTATATATTATTGAACATAGTATTCCTTTGTCGTTTTGTCTAGCTTGATCACAAAGAAAAACTCTTAACTTCAAATCCAAACAGAAACTATAGGAGGTATTTCAGCTTGAAATCCAGAAATAAATGTCTTGAAAGAAAAATATTAAGACTGTAGTAAACATAAGAACCAGACATGATTCTTAACATAATTAACCTAAGCTTTTTGAATGGAGGGAACGTTGTCTGTTGTTCGAAGAACTATATTATTTTGTTTCAGATAAAATTAGTTATTGGACATCTCCATAATTATCTCACTAACAAATGAAAATGTAGGTAATTTTATAGTTGTTACTTAAGATGGGAGTGTAGTGAAGACGAGGAAAGGACAGCGTTTTTGCAGTTTTATAGCAAACTTTTTTTGACCAAAATAAATAAAATAACCCTCCACTATGAACATATAATTTAAATTTCTTCACATGGTGATATCAACAGTTCTTAAATATATGTAAAGAATGTTCTTGAATTAAATGACAACATTTTCTCTTAGTTTAAAAAGTTTGTCATCTAATGCCGCAATGCTCATGATAGATATTCAACAACTGTTGATATCCCCATGGGAAGATAATTAAACTTTATGTTTATATTGGAACAATATTTTATTTATTCTGGCTAAAAAAAAGTTGTTCTATAAAAACTGCAAAAACACTGCCCTCTTCTCGCGTTTCCTATACTCCAATCTTAAATATATTTGTATCAATCACACAAATCATAAAATAATATAATTATGTACAATTACTTTAACAACATTTCATAGCTACTTAGCGTATGATGCGTTATCATTTTATTTTCAAAATTACTTTAAAATAAAAACTTCTCTAACGCAACCTGTACAAACAACTTTTGATTAAACTGGAAGGTTTATCACAACTTAATTAAAGTGGCTTTTATACGAGTGCTTGTGTGAGTTTATATAGACCTCATAGAAAGATAAATATTTACACAATCTCACTCGTAAAACTCCTTAACTCGCGGGACGCTACTATTCCCTGTCCTTGCCCGAGTGAACCCCGTTGAAATTCAGGGGTTCACATGACTTCATCCACGGACTGTACGGTCAGTCAGCTTGTAGCTTCTGTCCTAGTTGTCCCCGTGGACAAAAATAGGGCTCTACCCAACTCCATTCATGGCCTCTCAGCCCCTCAAGGCGCAGATGGATGTGAACATCGAGAAATCTGATTACTTGGCGAGAGGATTGGCAGTGTTTGTGAATAGCAGGAGGATATAATTCCCGGTGAATTGAAGTAAAGCGTTGGGCGAGAAAGAGGAAGAGTGTGAAGGGGGGGGGGCTCCAAGAGAGAAGTGACAGTGTTAGTTTGTCAGATTGCGTATCGCCTAAGTACACAGACACCATCGCCTTCTTCTCGTGCTATAGTTTTGGTAATTAACACTTGTGTGGATTAATTAACAATCTGTCTAAAGGAAATGGAATCTTGGGGTGGTTCTGATACCAATTATACACGCGTAAACTTTGTTAGAGAAACTAGATTACTTGTTAGACGCAGTTACACAAACCAATATAGGAACAAACTTGATTAAATTGTTTTTGGTAACTTAATAATCAATTCTAGCAACATCTGTGATAACATCTGAAAGTTTATTAGAATAAGTGCGCAAGTGTTGTTTTATTTGGTATAAAATTGTTTTTATGGTCTCTTTATTAGGGTTGTGCCGTCAAACTTTGAAATGTCGAAGTTAAGGGTCAAATCTCCTTCGTTTTGAGTTCTAAAACCACAATAATCTTTGCATCTTCGAAGCATTTCAAAGAACTTTGGTATATTGTATTATGAACATATCTGAAATAATATCTCGCTAAATAATGCATATTTAAACACAATCTTTTGAGAATAGCTACTATATAGTAGTTTAACACCAATCAGTTATCAAACTACGTCTATAGCGTAATATTAAATAAATACATATGTCAGCAGAAAATGATAAGTATGCTTTGTTTTTTCCTCAAGACCTTTCTCTTCAACTAAATGCACTTGGTAGATAATTTAAGCTCGCTTCAGTGGTATAATGGTCTAAGGCGTCACTCTCGCAATAGACTGGACTGCTAATGATAGGGAGATCGGGGTTCAAACCCCTGTGAGGTGTACTGAGGGTTGTTTTACCTAAATAATGTTCTCATTCCCCCAAGCAAATGCGAATACACTTTCTCTACATTTACCCCTCCTCCTCCTTAGCTCATTAGCATAATTAGTACATATGTGTATAAACTGAACAGGTAGTAAGACACAGTGCGAAAAAGTTACCTTATCGTAACCCTAATATATATATATATATATATATATTTTCATTTACACAATATAAATGCGTATAGAAGATTGCTCAGCTTTATTGTAGAATCGTTTTCTGAGTTAGTAAAAGTTTGCACAAGTTGCCATTGAAATTTAATAAACGTTTCAAAATAATTCCAGTTGAAATTCCTAGAACCATAAATTATTTTATTCGGAACATCTCGCATTAAAATTATACTTTTAAGGTTAAAAAAAATCCTTATTCATATAACAAAACAAAAAAAAAAGTTTTTACTTTGCAGCCCACATCCGCATTCATACCGGGAGAACCGGCGGCACACACACAAAAGTTACAAGTTAGACAAGAAGACGTAAAAGTTATTTCTGGTTTATAGAGTTGGTAACTTTCTCTCTAGAATGGCGGGAGTTGAGTGATTAATGTAGCCAGCCACCCCCTCCCCCCCCCTGCCACCGCCAGATCTAAAGTGTGCGCCTTGTAACTGAAAACATTTTCAGATGCTGGAAACTACATTCACGGGATTGCATGTAGTTCCACTGTTGTTTTATGTTACGGTAGAATCTCAAAATGAAATATCAGCGTGAGGTTTGCGGCTGTCAGCATGTAAAGCATTACTCTCCTATTACTAACATCAAGCACATATTCTCTACATAATTCAACTCTATGGACTCTCAAAGGTCGTTATAACTCTGTTTAGCAAATAACAAACGAGGAACTCGCTTCACTAGCCGAATAGCCTCAGGTGTGACACTCGTGTTAGTTTGGCCTGCTGATAATGAGGATATAGGGGTTCAAATCCCTGTAGAATCCAAAATGTATATTTTTTTATTAAATTGTTTCCCACTCTCCTTCCACGCAAATGCGGATATATTATCTCTTAAATACATAACCCTACCCTATTAGAGTAATTAATAATACATGTTTGTATCCTTAACAAGTATTAAGACGTGGCGATAAAAAAAAACAAGTAAGGAAAACTATTTTTAGCATTTTGGTACTTGATAGACAAGTGGCGTTTCGTTGACAAAAATAGGAGGCATACTAATTGAGCAATGAAAATAATTACATGCGTATAGCCCGAACGTGTAGTTAGACGCAGTACTAGTAGTAGTAATAATAATAATAATAATAATAACATAATTAGGCCTACAGACGTTTATATGGCTTGAGATATTTAAGAAATGGTTTGTTATTTCAACATATGATTTGGTTAAAAAATAGGTCTAAGACAGTGTACAAAGAGGAACCATTGAAAACCTTGTATTTCCATCGATATTTTAAGAACATTTTCTGATTAATAAAAAATGATATAGGAAACTATAGTCGAAACACGCTAGATAGATCATTTTAGGTAATATCAAACTACATTGCGAGCATTGACAAAATATAGCTTTACTATATTATTACTAATACTATTATATAGATTGAAAATTTCTGTCAAAAATGACAGCTGCAGGTCATATTATTTAACATGACTTGGCGTATGAAAGTAGTTTCAGTAAGTTTTGTAACTGTTGGATTCCGCCATACCTATATTGTTTCTATCATATAGATCCACCAAACTATAAACAAGATAAAAGTCAACTGTTGCTAAACCCGCTTCGGTGATTACGTGGTCTAACGCGCTACTCTCGTGTTGGACTAAACTGCCGAAGGTGAGACGATTGGGGTTCGATCCCAATCGGATGTACTGTTGTATAGTTGGTTTACCACCCTTCCTCCAAGTAAATGTAGGTATATTACCTCTAAAATCTACCTTCCTAGTTTATACCTTATCAGAGTAATTAAATGCAGATTGCTCGGACATAAGTCTGCCTTAAGCTCCTCGAAAGGATTAAAAACTGCGAAAATATTAAATCAGAAAAATTTATTGTAATTAAACATTGATTTTTTTTTTTTTGAATGGACTGTTCAATTTTTACTGAACTAATTTCTCCCTCCCTCCCTCCCCCATCCCAAATTCAATTTAAAAGCTAAGAGTTCCTTGCGGAACAATGTAGACGTGACCTAAGAGTACATCTCTTGAATTGTCTNCTAAAAACAAAAAGAAAAAAAAGAAGCCCTTAGCACGTCCGGGGGAAAAAAAAAAAAAAAAACCTCCCCCACCGACGCTTTTCTTGTCTGGCTAACTTACTGAGCGAGGCGCGCAATGATGGCACCATCCCATTGGCCGGCTTCAATCTACCCACAATCCCACGGGGACATTGGAAGAGATCGTCCCCACTAGCGGGAACTAGATTAAGCAATCCCACCACCGTGAAAGCCAACATTGTGATTGGTTAAAACGGCATGAAAGAGGGTAGTTTCACTCTAGTTTTTTCTTTCTTTCTATTTTCTTCCTTTCTCTTTCTCTTTGGAAGAGATAGCTATTCTTAGAAGATTTGAGAGAACCTTGTTTCTGTCTGGTAGCATTTTATCGGTAGTTAAAAAGAACGTTTTGTCGCGGTACGACCTATAAGGGTTATACGAAGGACGAAGGAAGTAAATATTGGAGGTTTCCGTATTAAATTTGAGGTTAAGGTGCAATTACTACACCTGAGGAAAGAATCCCGCGGAGGCCTCTTATTAGAATCCCCGTGCCCTATACTTTTCAAGTTTTTTTGTTGTATGGGGTTGGAAACGTCCTCATAAAAAAAAACTCACTCGATATCAAAAGTTAAATGGATAGCAATCTTTAGGAAGATGTTCGGTAAACAATATAAAACTGAACTGATCATAAAACTTGTGACGCAAGTTTCAAAACAAATAACTCTTCTTGTTTATTAAAAGTATTCATGAAGAGTCAAGTTTATGTAATAAAAAAAAATTGTAAAAATTTTACGAATATTAGAAACCATGACAACATTCTGCTTGACGTATATACAGTAGTATTAGCCCGCGGGAATAATATTAGGGAATTGTATGTGTACTTTCTAAACATACAACACATATTAGTACATGACTTGTAATTAACTTAGAAAAGAGCAATTTATATTATTACACACCCAACCCTTGAACTTGTTTATCCCGTAGATACCCTCAAACACTATTATAAAACTATGTTAAAAATCAGAATTTGGGAACCAAACCACCATCTTGACTTAAATTTCGACCTTTCTACTAGCACGGCATTGCAAAATACTTACAATGATTTGGGGGTAGGGGGATATAATGTTGGAATTATTACTTTTAAGGAAATTTTCCAACAAAGTGTTATTTAATTAACTGATAATTAAAATTTTAAAAATTACCCTGTATCGTCAAAAAAATGTATTTTTGGATATGCCTTACTTAACAATAAAGGGTTTTATAGCACCTTAATCTAAGGCTATAGCAACCTCCAATAGTATATACTTAAACGCCTTCATCCCCAATTTATTGACTACTATATCTTTATTCCCGCCATGATTTGAACAAAATCCATCAAATATGGTTAGACATAGTTTGAAAACAATGTAGCAACTCTTATATTAAATTTTGTGAAAAGCAGTTTAAAGTAAAGTGAAAGACAAAGTGAGTAATGTGATATTCAGTTGTCAATTATTGTGATAGAGAATATCAATACCTATAAAATAAACACTAATAATATACTAAAATGTTATCATTATTGAATGCGAAAAATATTTGTATTTTCCAAAATACGTCATATGAGATTTGAACTTTATATAGACAATATTATGTGACCTGGACACGAACATAAATACAGGGACCTTGAGCCATGTCTTTAGTTTTATTTACACGAATAGTACTTATTGGTGACCTGGCGGTCTAGGGGTAAGGTGTCAAATTTCTGTGCTGAGGGGTCCGGGGTTCAATCCTCGGTCCCGGCACAGATTAATCTGATTACCAAACCCTTCCTTCACCTCTGATGAGACGTGTATTAATCACAACTTGTTAATGTGGGGAATGCCTAGGCCTCCACCGTGGTTCGGATCCCACGTTAAACTGTAGGTCCTCCATTTCATCTCACAATTACCCTACCATTACACATTAGCATAAGAGCGTATAGCCAGAATGGGTAGTAAGACGCGGTAGTAATAATAATAATAGTGCTTATTTTTAAACATATATTTGAATAATTATTTTTTTTAGACACGTGTCTTACTACTCATTCAGGTTGTACGTTTATGTACTAACTACCCAGATAGTTTTAGAGACTAGGAAGATTATATTTAGACGAAGTGTGTCCGAATTTGCGTAAAAAGAGAGAGAGTTATAGAGAGGAAAACCAATTTGGAACAACCACCCTCAGTACACTCGACAGAGATTCGAACCTCGATCTCCCCATCATCGGCGGTCTAATATACTGCGAGAGTAGTGCATTAGAACATGCAGCCATCGAATCGGGTAATAAATATTAAATGTTAAAACCAAACCAATAAACTATTTTGTCATTCAACTTCTAATAGTTAACCGAAATGTTTGAGGAAACAATATTTATAAAATTAACTGAACATAAGCTGAGGTGGAAGAAAACGTTAGATAGATTCATTATTAGCAGTCTCTATAAGCCTATCAAACATTTTTTCCAAAATAAATAAAATATTTCTTCGGTAGATACGTTCATTTTAATAAATACTTGAATAATAATATCAACAGTTGGTGAATATCCATCAAGGATGTTCTAAAATTTGATGACAACTTTTTCTATTCATTTAAAAAGTTTTCCATCTTATGCCACTATGCTCATGGTAGATATTCAAGAACTGTTGATATCACCGCGTGGAGAAAATTAAACTCTATGTTTGTACTGAAGCAATATTTTATTTTTTCCAAAAACATCTGTTTCTATAAAAACTGTTAAAACACTGTCCTTTTGACGCGTGCCCTACATCTACGCCTTAAGCAAAAACACTGAATTTACGTTACAGTATATTTTTTCTCTACTCAACATATATTTTAACTATAAAAAAATCAGGTACGAGTAAATATCAAATAACATTAGTCTGCAGTCTAAATGCAACAAGGTTTCAAATAAAGATATTAATTTATTTTCAGAACAAACAAATATAATTAATCTAAGATAAAATCAGAAAGTCTGAGTCTACTTCCATTGTTTTCAGAACAGCTCCACGGATTTCGCAAGTTCTGTTTTGTTAATTTCCGTGTTCATTGCAAAACAATCAAAAACTTTGTAACAAATATCGTTATTCGAGTAGATTAAAAACTACAATATAATGAAAGGCTCTCATCGTAGCTTGATTAGCACGCCAATGTTTGTTTGTTTTTTAAGCACCGCACCTTGGGACAAGATTCATAGTCAGCCTTAGCACGTCTCAAGCTCAGCTTTATACTAGATACAAGACGACACCTACCTAGACCAGGATGGAATGGGACAGTTTAAAATGTGAAACTGGCCCATTACATCCTGGTCTAGGTAGGTGTCGTCTTGTATCTAGTATAGCGCTGAGCTTGAGACGTGCTAAGTCTGACTATGAACCTGGCCCATTACATCCTGGTCTAGGTAGGTGTCGTCTTGTATCTAGTATAAAGCTGAGCTTGAGACGTGCTAAGTCTGACTATGAAACTGGCCCATTACATCCTGGTCTAGGTAGGTGTCGTCTTGTATCTAGTATAGCGTTATAGCGCTGAGCTTGAGACGTGCTAAGTCTGACTATGAACCTGGCCCATTACATCCTGGTCTAGGTAGGTGTCGTCTTGTATCTAGTGTGGCGCTGAGCTTGAGACGTGCTAAGTCTGACTATGAAACTGGACCTTACTACCCATTCGGATTAAATACCTATCTACTATTACTTATCTACTAATTATAGACGAGGAAGGTTGAATCTAGAGGAAGTGTACCCGTGGGAGGAAAGTGGTAAACCACTCTCAATATACCTGACCGGGATACAAATCCTGGTCTCCCCATAATAAGCAGTCCAGTCTATTGCCAGAGTGACGCCTTAGACTATTAGACCACCAAATCGGTCAACGCTAATGTTCGATTTTGAAATTCCGAGACAAGTTAGACCAAAGGTTATGCCTTAATATATATTACAATGCTTCACAGACACTTTAGAAACACGACCCAATTTTTAAAACGATAACTTTCGTGACCTACCCATATTTAATAGACATTAGAGAAAGATGGGGGCGGAGATATTAGCTTACAATAGAAATAGTTAATTTTATAAAAAAAGATATCACCACGTATTATTTAGGTCTACTACCTGTTCAGGTTATTCACATGTGTACTAATTACACTAATGAGCTAGGGATAAGAACGCTTGAATTCAAAGGAAGTGTACCCACATGTGCATAGAGGAAGAGTGAAAAATAATTTTGGAAAAAAATTAGTACTCTCGACTGAGATCGAACCCCATTCTGCCCGTCATCAGCAGTCTAGTCTATTGCGATAGTGACACTCTAGACCATTCGGCCACCAAAGCAGATAATTTTTCTTCCTTACAAAAAAAAACTTATTTACTTGCGATTCCTGTTGATGGCGGTATTGAAATCTACGTTGATGCGAGTCATTTTCAAACGCAAAATGTTTTTCGGTTGCAATTTGTTTCGAATTGTTTTCAGGTTTAATTTCTCGCGAACCCTCGGAAAGAGAAAGTATTATGATTGAAAAAAATTAACTAGAGATTTTAACGAATGTCGTCGTTTCATGACCACCGAACCCGAAAAAGTATTTTTGCAAAGCCATCTGACTGTTACTGATACTTGAGCCGAAAACATTTTACTGATCGGGTTAAAACTTGATCTCTATAGAGTTTCATAAAATTACCTAGAGGTGGTTTAGGAATTATCTATCCAACCCTAAAATTAAGGGCAGCTTACTTCTAGGCAGAAAGAGAAAAAAATGTTTTTTTTTCCAAAATAGATAAATATTTTATATAAAATTTGTATCTAGTTTCTGTTTAATGTTACAATCAAAATGGCGCATCTCATTTTCTCATGAAAATTTCATTGCGTCTACTTTACATCGCAGTAACTTAGTGGGAACACCCCTCCTTTTTTTTGGTATATAACAGAGTTTTTAGACCTTTTCAGGAGAGGAGGGGGAGGGGGCCGGAAAGGATGCCAGTTGTTAAGGGGCTACTTCGAAGTGCTCTACATACTCAGCTACCGAGTTACAGTAACTTGTGGAGAGAATATCCTACAGTTTGAGTCCTTGTTCAGTACGGAGAAGGACGCCCCAACCCATCTTGAAACTCTGAGTTATATAACAACCACACAACGCTGGGCGACCGTGTGTTCGACACCAGTCAGAGTTATAACACCAAAGATAGGTAAGGGGCGCAGAACTGCTCAGTAGGAACATTGACGGAACGAAGATCTTTTTTTAAACTCTTTCAACTTGTTCTAAAATCTACGTTACATTACACACTATTATAGTAATTAATCTATTTCAATAAACAATATCAAGGAACCCCACAATTATTTGTCGCTACCCACCCATCCCGCTAATCAATCCTGACAATTAGACCCACGTGTTGGGCATAGTAACGAAAGTACGTTTTTAAAAGCATCGCAACAGGAAATTTAAAATAAATGAGGATTGTTTTAGGGATTTAAAAACTGCCATTCTCATAAGAAATACCCCAATGTGAGAATATGCACCTTCAAGTTGGTGACTCTTTCAATAAAAAATAAAATAAACTGATATAGAACTAGACTTGAAGCTATGAAATAAAAAATTCACCGTTCATCTTATAGGAGAATTTAACCCCGATCTCTAGAATCAAACTTTCATTAACTAGCAGTGGAGCTAACCCTTTCTTCAAAATATTTCAAATAAAAACAAAAGCAGCTTTTCTACGACATGGTGGATCTAGCAGAAAACCTTCTTAATGAAAATTTCCCGTGGAACTTTTACCAACTTTTTTTTTGTTTCGTTTATTTTCCCTTCTACTTTGGTTAAAATTCCTTTACACTGAAGCTTTTGTCACCTCTATGTACTTAAAACAACTTCCGTGGCTTTTGAGATATTATAATTTTACTTACTCAGCAAATATTTATAGCATTTTGTGAATGGAATTTTTTTAATAGAAGTTAAAGTGGTATACATTTTATTTGTCAAATTACCTTTTTGATAATTAGCAATCATATTCGCTTCTGTCATTAATAAATACATCTGTACATTTATAAAAATCTTGTGCTTGTTGGAAGTTTAAAAACTTTTCTGTTGGAGTTTTGAAAGTGTACAAATTATATATTATATTAGAAAAAATGTACGATTGCGTTGTACCATTTATTTTTTATGTCATACATAGATCCTCATAATCCACCAAATCTGGCCAAATTATTTGAAAACTGTGCCCAAGGATAGCCAGAGAGAAAAACAAACAATTTTATTTTTTAGAACAAAGAAAACAAATCTTTAAGAAATACGCAAAATAAAATGAGACCAAAAGAAACTCGCCACACCTTTTCTTATCTTCTTTATTTATTTTTTTCTCGATAAACCTCAATGTTTGCTCTCGTAAAGTCGTTCCCCCGTGGGAAATAGCCCGGTGTTTTGGGAGAGGGAGACTGGGTGGTCTATATTAGGAGCTACTGTCCCATATTAGGAGCCACTGTCCAATCCGTTACCACTAATGGAATCACCCTTTAACTCCCTGAGGAAAGAGACCGCGACTTTTGTTTCCCTCGAACACCCCCCCCCCACACCCCCTCGAGATCTTTGTACTGCCTCCCAATTTACAATTATAGTTGGAAGAGTCTACACCTCTGTCACTTACAGGCGGGAAGGTTTGTTTTTTCCTTTCTGGTTGTTGCTGTTAGGGTAAAACCATTTATTATTGCGAAAGGGTGGGTTTTTACCTATTCCCTTTTTCTAAGGTTATAAAAAAGGCAATACAGGAAAACCTTTTACGTCGTAAAAATAAATTACAAATTATAGTTTTATCCCCCCCCCCTTCCCATTATTTCTGGGCATTGCAATTTTTAAAATTTAGAAGATTATGCAGGGAAATATAGACATGTAATGCGACAGGATTCCGGAAGTTTTAAAACATTTTATTTTAAATATATATACATATAGTTATTCACTACAAGTTAAGCAATAATATATTGCATCGTTGGTCGAAGTGTATTTATAATGTTGGAGTGGATTGCGGATAATGTGAAGCATGGGGATCGAATCCCGGTCAAGTATACTGAAAGTGTATTTTTTATAAGCGGATTCCTACTTTACTTCCGTGCAAATGCGGTTACGTTTCATATTAAATTCTACCTTCCTTATCCCTATTCCATAAACGTATATAATGTATATATTATATATATATATATATATAACTCAAACGCAGCTAATAGGACGCACTGGGGAAAAAATAGGTAAACTATCACCTAACTAAATATTACATATTTTTAATCAAACAAACTATTGACGATACATTCATTCTTTCCCGCATCTTTCGAATCACGCGGGAAAGAATGTGTGTTAGTGGGTGTTTGGACACGCGCCACGATTGATTGCGGGAAGATTTGTGTGGAGTGTCGTTTTCTCTACTGTCGAGGCTGTAATAGATCCACGCCATGCCACGTGCCTTTTTTGCCTGGAATGTGTTTACTCTGTGAGTGTTCAAGTTTGTAATGTATTTAGTAATGTATCAGTTGTATAAAAACGTATAACCCGAACGGTTAGTAAGACGAGGTGCTAAATAAATAAATAGATAAATAAAGTTGTATAAGACATGACTGACACTAGTCATGCTAGCAAAAAATAAAAAAAGATGTTCACCGAATTTATATAGCTTTATATGGTGCACTCGGCACTATGGAAAGTGAAGAGTATATGAATGGGCATTATAAAAATGCTGGTAGAGTTTTCCCACAAAATGTAGGCCTACCCAAAATCTTATTTAGATTTTGTTGCAAATATATAATATATAACACACTCGTGTAAGAGCTTTTAACCGAAATTTACAATGTTTTTCCCTTTAGCTAGCCACTTCTTTTTCTAGAAACGTCGTATTTTCCGGTTGTTAACAACAGACATTCCAATAACAGCACATGCAACGATGCATATATTTCTTTTTCTGTCCCTCATATTCCATGTCACTTCACCGTATCCTGCAAACACCCCCCCCACTAGAAACTCAACGAGATAACAGAATCATGTTGTAAATTTATACATGACACCGCGAGATTTCAGATGACACGATACATGACAGTTTTTGTCCATTCACACAAAGTATTTTACTTGGTAACAAAACGTCAAGTCCAATCACAAACGACTTCTTGCACTGTGTGTGTGGGGGGAGGGGGGGGGGAATGTTTTTTCCACGCGCCGTTCTCTTCGTGCGAGGTATTCGTGCCGTTCCAGCGCGCAGTTCTTTCTCCCGGGAAAGGACGCATGTGTATAGCCACTTAATCGAATCCGCAGTATACGACCTATCTTCGTACCAAAGATATTATTATTTTTATTTAGCACCACGTCTTACTACCCGTTCGGGTTATACGCTTTAAGTACTAATTACACTAATGGATTAGGAATTGGGAAGGTTGAATTAGAGGAAGTGAACCCGAATTTGCGTGGAGGGGGAGTGGAAAACCATTTAGGAAAAACCACCCCCAGTTCACCCGACCGAGATTCAAACCTCGATCTCCCCGTCCTCAGCAGTCGAGCTCAACACAACTAACGCGTTAGCCAACTACGCCACCGAGGCGGGTCGTACCAAAGATAGCTTCCATCTAGTGTAAAAATTACAAGTTAGTCTTACCATGCTACGCGTCCGGGATATCTACATTACCTGTTTACTTTATTGGGTTTAAAACGAGGAAGGTAAAATACACACGAAATGTACCCAAATGTGCGCAGAGAGAAAGTGGGAAACAATTTACAAAGGGAAAAAAATCAGTATACCGGACAAAAATTCAAGCCCTTTCCCTCCCCATCACAACCAAACCAGTTAATACGTGACTAACGCCCTAATCCACGTATCCACTGCTATGAGTGCTAGCATTTAAAAGGCAAATGAAATTGAAGGCGATCCACATCGGAGGGTACGTATAGTAGACGTCAAGTTCTTCTAGTTTAGTTTGGTGATGACCGAGATTTCATGGTTTGAATCCCAGCCGGGTGTATTGATGGGTGGGATTTCTTAAATTGTTTCCCACTCTCCCTCCGTGAACATTCAGGTGTATTTTATCCTAACTAGATCTTCTAGACTTTCGTTGCTAAAAAGAACAAGGTAATAGTATTTATTGGTGTTTATTGTGGTTGTTATCATTTCAATAAATACGGTAGTATTTTTACATAGCAATATTAAAATATATCAATATTAAAAAATATCCCCAAAAAGTTTTATTTTAGGAGATAATCTTGCCAACCAATAGAGTACAAATGAATTCCCAACAACAACAAAAAGTTAAATATATTTCCCAGCTAATTTGGACACTCTTAATGTGATTAAGTTAAATTAGCCCGGTTGGAAAGTTTGGCGCGGTGCAAAAAAGAATGTTATTTATTATATTATATACTCCCATTTTAAAACGCATTGTGTGATTTGAAACTACTGTAAATTGTAGATCCTGCTGCTTCCATTCAATAAATGCTAAGTACATCAAGTTAATAATAATTAAATCATGTTATAGTTGTTACTACATTCCTAAGATTTCTCTTTGGATTTCAAGTTGAAATATCGCTTATAATTTCTCCTTGGATTTGAAGTTGATATTTTTCCTTAGGTAATAAGTTAACACACAAAACAAATTAATTCCAAATTCAAGAGCACATTGTTGTCATGGCGAATAAACGTTATTTACGTGGTTTAATACGTCAGTCTTACAATAGATGCCAAAATTATAATATATTTATATATAAATATATATTATATATACACGCACACGCACACACACACACACACACACACACACACACACACGTCGTTTGACTAAGGATCAAAGAATGTATCTGCCCAATTTAGTTAATACTGGTCAGATGAAATGCCTAATGATCGAATTAAATCAGGACCTCAACCACTTTGTTGGCCGCATGGTCTAAGGTGCTACTTTTACAATAAACTAGATTTACAATAACTGGGCGATCGTGATTATATCCTGATCGGGTGTATTGATGGTGGTTTTTCTTAATTAGTTTCACACTTTCTCTCTACGCGCAAATGCGGGTAAACTTCCTCTAAATAAATTATTCCTGATCCTTAACTCATTAGCGTAATTAATACATAAGCGTATAACCCAAATGGGTAATAAGACGCGATGTTAAAAAAAAAAGTCAATTTAGGTTTTTCTGAATATATTTTCCCTTTTTGATTGGAGCGTCAAGAACTCCAAGAATGGTTAGTTACACAATGGAACATTTGTACAGTATAACAAGTGGACACTTTATTGTATACATTCCAGAACGTTAGACAAGTCTACAAGATTTTCACCAATCGGGACACCACAGAGAATACCAAAACCATGTTATGTTTAGTTTTCAGGTTTCGAAAGAAGACCCATTACGTGGAAACCTCTTCTCTTTTGATGGCCGTCCACTTTGGTCGCTGTTGCGCGTTTATCGCCGACACACTCACTCGCTATGATTAGGGTCAATCCAGTGGGTAAGAGGTAATCTCGAATGTGCTCGGAAGGGCTAAGCCCCCCCTCCACCTTAACCCAAACTACATTCTCGTGAACTAAAAAGCCATTTTCTATAGCTTTTCATGTGTGCCCCAACCACTTTGCTGTTAAAGATAAATGCTGAAATACTGTCCATTTTTGGGGGCCGTTAAAGGAGAAGATGGTTTCTACGGAGGGAAAAGTTTGTAACTTAAAAAACTTTCTACCCCCTTTTTTTTCTTTCTTTTTAACCTTCGTTTCCACCTTCGTTAGTTTTATTACAGAACTTTCTTTTCGAAATAATGTTCTGAAAATTAATTTATATTTTCCAAGAATAGCTTGTTCAAGAATATGTTCACTATTTTTTTTTTATCTTTTAAGAGCATCGCATCTTACTATCAGTTCGGGTTATATATCGATGTACTAGTTAAGCAAATGTTATAGGGATGAGGAAGGTTGAATATAGAGGAAGTGTACACGCACTTGCGTGGAGGGAGAGTAGAAAGCCATTTAGGGTAAACCACGCTCAGTATACCCAACAGGGATCTAACCCCAATATCCCTGTAATATGTTCACTATTATTAGTCTATATATTTGTATCGAGAGTTTCAGATAAAGATTATTTTGCTAATTAACATAAATAATCTTGTATCATTCTATATTGTTTAAATAGGCTATGATTGAATTATTGGCCTGATACACACAGTCCCGTAGACAAACTGAATAAACTATTAGCTTTATATTAATTTTTTGTGCACCGTAGGGTAAGAATAAGGAAGGTATAATTTAGATGAGAATTTACCAGCATTTTCGTAGAGAGAGTTGGAAACAAATTTTTTTAAACTTGTACACCCAGCCAGAATTCAAATCCCTCACCTCGAATCACCAGTAAACCAGACTAGAAGAGTCTGACATATTTCTTGCGTGTCCTCCGATAAGTTCCAAGTTAGTAATTTTTTTTTTAACTCCATGTGCTACTAAAACATCACAGCTGTAAGCATTATAATTGTGCTAAGGGGGTAAGTATGAAGAAAGTAGAATTTAGTAAAATCGTACCCTCATTTGCGCGGAGAGAGGGTGAAAAACCATTTTAAAAAAACCTTCTCATTACACCCAAACTGGTTTCAAATCCCGACCTACTTGCCACAGGAAAACCAGACTAGATGAGACTGTCATTTAGACCACATGGCCACCGATGTAGATTAAATTTAGGTTTGTATTTTTTTTTACCCTTCCTTCACCTCTGACAAGACGCGTATTAATCACATCTTGTGAATGTGTGAAGTGCCAGGCCTCCACCGTGGTTTGGATCCCACGTTAAACTGTAGGTCCTTCATTTCATATCACAATCACCCTAAATTACTCATTAGCGTAAGTGCGTATAACCCGAACAGGTAGTAAGACGCGGTGCTAATAATAATAATAATAATAATAATAATAATAATTTGTATTTTTTGTTCTGTAATGGTGCAAAGGGGTTAGAAATTAGAAAGGTAATACGAACATGAAATATACCCTCATTTTCGCGACGGAAGAACGGGAAAACATTTAGTAAAAATCACTCTCGATACATCAGCCGGGATTCTAGGCCCGACCTTCCCGTCATCGGCGAACCTAGCACCGATCAATGCGGCTCCTCTCCTCACATTAGAATCCGACAAGAGGTTTAAGTTAAACCGGTTTGAGGCGGACACTGTTATCCTGTATCTCTCAAAAGCTTCACGCGCACGTTGTAACATTTATCAATGAAACAAGAGCCCTCCACATGTAACATGAAGTATTAAATGGTACACAAGCGACCCCCCCCC